>JAQIWE010000321.1:0-24030 GCA_034698565.1 Campodea plusiochaeta | reverse complement strand
AACGTGCATAATTTTGTAATACGTCGCTCGGGCCGTGCGTGTTCGTGCCTGAAAAAGTAGGCACGCGCCCATCTCTATTTGCAGGGTACGCTTGATGGGAGAGCTAGCTCCACCTGCCATCGAGTGTACCCTGTTGTTGTGCACTCTTCCTATCGCCTATCCTTACCAGTCTCTCCTAGATAGGTGAAGGCAGTCCACTCCTCAACTGTTTGAAGGATCAAAGGTATACCAAATCACCAGATTGTTTAATCATTTTTTCACAGCTATCTCTCAACCAGTAACTCATATTATTTTAATAACCTTTGATATTTAAATTGATTGCCAAAATTTCCTTTGAATTAAATAGTAAATTACTCGCTTTACTTAAACATAATGTATTAATTTCTATACGGGGATTTTTATATTTTTACTTTTAAAATCCATCAGCCCTCCAAAGGACCAGTCAAAGGATTATTATTTTACGGCAACAGTACGAAAGCGTTAATCCTATTGTACGAATGCGCTACATTTCGATAGTACGTATGCGCTACTTTTAATTATGAATGCACTAATATAAATAAAATGAAAGCACTAAAATAAATTATACGAATGCATTATTTTTGCTTATATAATAGACCTACTAATGTGTATTATTATATTCCAAGTATTTTAAAGAAATTTCTTAAAATACTGTCAGATATTATTCTTATAACATCATTATAATGTCTTTCGTGTACAATAAGTACTTCATAGTGCTGTCATATAAATTTATTCCACTATGCTTTAATTTAAAAAATTGATACTATTATAAACTGTGATATTTAGTTAAATTTTAACGTTTTTATATTTTTTATAAATATCGGTTTATAATAATGGATTTTAAGCTGACAATTATTAATCAACGAAATAAGTGTCTTACACAAGATCAGGTTAGATCGAATGCCGAAAAGTTTCATATTTGAAATACGAGTTGCGAAATACAATTTCTTTCGCGTTCGTAAATATTTTCATAGCGCATTCGTATATTTATTTTTAGTGCAATCGTACACTTTTTCTTTGAGTTTGCGTACGGTATTTTTTTATGACACAAACAATGAATTTTAGCGTTTTTTCGATCACGGCATTATTCCCATATTTAGGCCTACACAATCTACTTATAAAAAGTTTCTCGAGTCAAAACTCACAATAGGACAATGATCCCATGTCTGGATATACGGAGAATGTCGATTCTATGGTATCCCAGCAAATGAACCGAGGATAATGAGCAGACAGTAACTTAATGTTTAAAATTGTAATCTTATTAGAATTAAACGAACCTAATGACATTTGTTAGTTTGCATCTAGGGTTTGCAATCCCTGTTATTTTTTCCAATCCAGAAATTTCGGGTTCGATTTTTATTAATGTCGAGATCCCGAAATCTCATTTTTCAAATACTTTGTTTTAGATTTGAAATTTCATTAGGTCTATCATAGATACCGAAAGGAACTTTGGAACCTAGTAAGGATGTTTTAAAAATAATTCAGCATTTAGAGAATCAACAGAACACGAAGAGAAACTACTATCAACAGAACCAAGCTTTTTATAATAGAATTAGGGAGAATAGAACAAGATAGTAAAAACTAAAAATGATCGAAGTTCTAGTCTAATTTATAGTTTCAAAACCGTTCAAAACGCATAGAATGGCAGAAATAGATTACCGATTTGCATTCTTACAGTAACGTCGTCGAGGCATTTCGTTTGAATACAAATACGATTATTTCAGAAGTAACCGCACAGCATAGTTTTAAACGGGATTGTAGAAATAGACAACCTTTGGAGGTTTTATAACACGTGATATTCTCTTGTGGAAAAGAGTACAAAAATCTCCACAGAAATGTTAGCGTATCAATTTTCTTATTTTTCCTTTTAAGAAATCGTACTTCAGGATTCAGGTGTTTCTTGCACGACTCTGAAAACTCAGGCAAAATAATATCTTATTCTGTTAATAATTATCATGCCCGAAAAATAAACAACTCAGAAAACACTATTGCAAAATGACCCTGTCTGACAAAAATTACGAAATTTAAAAAGAATGGTTCATTTCGCTCTTTAAAAATTAGGGAAAAAATGATACGCCATTTCATCTTTTTTTCATTTACTTTTAGAACATAGAGTTTTTCATTTACTTGCAGCTAAATTGACTTTTATGATATTATAATATTAGTCTTCTTGATATAAATAACCCATATTATTTTTTCTACATCCCAAAAATCGACGGCTGTGGAACAACTTAGAAAATGCGGTAAAAAAGCTGTAAGGTAGCGGAGCAAACGTGGCCGAAAACGAGACAACTACTAATATGAGAATAAAATGATTAAAATATTTAGAGTTGTTTGGTTCTGTTGAGGATCTTCTTAATTAATTAAGAAGCCTATTATTAATAATTACAATGATTATTTTGCATTATTGTTAAGTTAGTTTTGCTACTACTTCATAGATATGCTCTGATATGTGTTTTTCAGTGATTAATTTGCATATATTCACAAGGTAGCAAAGATATGCAGTTCGATTTGTACTAAATTGTAGAACTTTTATCAACTTCTATAAATAGAAATATCTTTTGATCGGATGGGTCAAAAAATGTAAAACTTTTTCTTAGGCCTAAATGTTTTTTAATAATGTGAGGCACAAGAAAATTACAAAAAACGAAAATTCATTAGTACATGTAGGTACATGTAGGCCTAACCCTTTAAAGAAAAATGTAGATACAGATCTTACAGTAATTATGGTGAAAATCAGGGTCATAAAATCGAGGAAGAAATACGAACTCAAATCTAACAAGTTTTTCAAGAATATTTTGAATGAAGTTTCTTGTTACATTTGCAATTCATGCACATCACTAATGAACAGCTCCAGTTCTTCTCTTTTTCCCTATCAGCCTATTGAATTTGAAACATAGATTAGTTGTTCTGGATCCTTATTGGATGGTTGATTTAAATTGCAATTCTTTAATTAATATTAGTTGCATATCAAATAAGTTGGTTCATCAGAAGTTTTTTTTACAGTCAGTTTAAATGACTGCATCAGTTTCATCATCAGGTATGCTATATAATCTTTTACTTATAACAAACATATTATTCTGTTATTAGATGAAAGGCATGTAAAGTAGCACTTATATTTGTGAGAACTTAGGACTAGAAATTGCTATGATAGTTAAGCAACAATCAGATTCAGTCAATGTACAAAAGGGGGGGGGGGGCAGTGGAGGAAGTTGGATTCAAAATTTAAATGTTCACGTAACTTTTGTGATTTGTAAGAGCAAAAAATTTAGATTTTAAATTTAAAGGATTTCTATAAAAATGAATATTATTGCATCTAAATCTGTAATAAAAGTTTAAATTTAAGATTTTTTTAATTTTTGAGATGTGTTATAAATTATACTTAGGCCTATTTGTACCAGTACATATCCTGATTTAAAAAAAATTATTGGAATTCCTTTCAGAATATATGGAAACAATAAAATATACTTTTCCTAAGAAGGGATGGAAAAATCTACAAGTCTATCAAAAAGGGAAAAGTGCTGGTCAGGTATGGGTAGGTTAAGTATACTGATAATATTTTTAATTAATGTTTGGTAGGGTAAATTTACTGTAAGATAGATTAAATTTTCCTTTGCGAACTTTAATGTTTGTGTAGTTCCTGATATACGGTAGTGTTTCTTATGAATAAAAATATTCCATCCAAAATACACAATCTCTCTTCTTCAGGTCTCCTTTAATGACCAAAGGGAAAAAATGGACATCACTTCTGTTCAATAGTAAAAGTAAAAGAAAAATGAAACGAAGCTGTGCACACTGCTTACTTAGTGTTAATGAGATTAAAGTCAGAGTGCGGGAACTCAGTTCCTATGTACATTTGCATTTTTGAAGGAACTAATAGTCTTGCATGCCACTGATTCTTCACTAAGTTTGTTCCATTGTGGCACAATTCTGTTGAGAAAACTGTTCTTCACTATATCCAGCCTATGGTACAGTTTTTTTAGTGGCCTCTTGTTGCTGACCAGCATATTCAAATATGGAATTGGTGTTTTGTAATATCTATCAGTCTATTGTTAATGGTAGGCCTATCTGGTTCATTTTTATAAAGTTTTTATATTCTTATTCATATACAAGGCAGACATAATCTAATGCTTACATTTTTATTTCTCTTTTAAGTTGTTTCCTTAGGGTTTTTTATTTTATTCTTGTCAAGGTGTGATGAAACTGATGACCCAGTCTCCCCACCCCAGCTCCCATTACCGAATGACAGATGCTTTAAGAACTATTTTTAAAAAGTATAAAGTGAAAGCATTCTTACCTTAACTCGAAGACAGTTGTATTCATCTCCTACATAGAAAGTTGGTCTATATTTTCTCAATCCTTGATAACCATATTCTAATTCAGTGTATGACATTTTTACACATCACAAAAATTCCTTCCAAAATAATTTGCTGAAAAACTTCAAATTCTCGGAATTCTTACAGCACTTTTTCATTATTTATGAATCACAAATATGCGTTCTACATAGCTTTATAATTTTATCAGCAGAAAAGAATCCTTCTTATCAGCTAATGGTAATTAAAGAAAAATTCAATACTTTTATTACCTCTGCTATCAGAAATCAGCAAAATGTAGAAGTTGTTGCGAGCTCTTCTCCTTGTAACGGCGAACTTTCAAAGGGTAGAATCGTAGAAATCAAAGACGAGGGACTCGGTCGTCTTTGGGTAGAAATATTGATGATTCTGCAATATAATAATAATATCGTACTTCAATTAAAATTTAACTGCCTTCACCAGTTTACAGGCATTACACCAAAAAGTAAATTACTATTTAAAGAGCACTGTCCTCCAAGGAGCACAGTAAAATTTTAATTTTAATGGTACAATATTATTTATTAAATTCAGAAAGAGTAGCATTACAAGTAGTAGTACAATATATTATAGCCTAACTTTATTTATTTTGGAATATTTTCAGCTTTATGACCATAAAAAGTACCTTTACCACAGAGTATTTTTATTTTTTCGCAACTTCAAAATTTTCAGTGTAATCAAAATTTTGCAATTTTACTTACATTGAAAAATAATATCTATAAATCTTGCTTATATCGGCATCGAATGTGATGTCGAAAATAATCTAGATAATGGCATTGCGGTATTCACGAATAAAAGCGAATTTTCAATCAAAATGAACAAAAATAATGTTGTTTTTCTCCTCGTGTCCAACCCCTCGCGATAGAGTAAACTGCATACTTTGGATTGCAGATTATGCAGAAAGCAGATTTGGTTCGCGCACACCCGCACAGCACTGCGTTTTACTTTTTGTAATGGCGGCGGCAGTGCTGGAAGGAATGTTTTCGAATTTCACAAAAACTCATTCCATTGTGACTTGTTATCCTGTAAATGTGTGCATTCTTATGAGACGTTTTCATACAATGAAGGCGTGCTTTAACGTTCCAGGTAAGCTACTGATTATTCAGAATCTTTCAACCCCTGTGCTGAAAATTTCTAAATTTAAGCGGGAATATTGAATTTAAAAGAGGAAGGTTCAACAGTATTTGGTCAAACACAACTGCTAGGCTTAGGATGCAGTGAGGTTAAGGAGGAGGCGAGTAGCGATACACGCAATTATACAAAAGTGCGGAAATGGCGGATCTGGGCGCAGTCATCAAGATACATGCACACAAGTGGCAGATAGCCTACTCACTTGACAGTATCGGATTTGTGCGCAGTCGGGATCAAAAACGTACCAAAGTGGCGGATCTTTATTGAAAATTGCAAAGTTATGGTATTATTACAGTGGCGGATCATGTTCAAAGTGGCGGATCGGGGCGCATAAGTGAGTATCTGCCACTTGCGTACATGTATTTTGATGACTGAACCCCGACCCGCCACTTTGAATGATTATCCGCGACTATAATAATAACTTGGAAATTTTCAATAAAGATCCGCCACTTTAGTACTTTTTTTGATCCCGAGATTCAAGATGCGCCCAAATCCTCCACTGTAAATAAGTATCCACCACTTGTGTCCATGTATCTTGATGACTGCGCCTCAATCCACCACTTTGAATGATGATCAGCCACTTTTACGCAAAGCCGCACTTTAGTATTACCCCGATACACGAACCCTCCTGGGTCAGTTCCCTGACTTTGATAAATCATTCCTAAGCCAGCGTAAGACTGACTTTGGCTGTACTTTGGAACGGGGGTACATCAAGCCGATCAAGGGTAAGGTCAAGTTTTGTCAGCTTAAATTAGGTTTCAGCAAGTTAGGCTAGGTTTAAGTATGATAGGCTATGGTAGTTTTGGATATGCCAGGTTAGGCCAAAATTATGCTTGAACAGGTTTAATATCCATTTTAGATCACTTAACATTAGGTCCGCCTATTCTAAAGTTTTTCCCTGACTTCTTCTCGCTTTAGGCCAGTGTAAGACTGACTTCTTCTAGCAGAGAAGTCAGTCTCCTTAAATGTAGCCTAAGTAACATAGACTAGCAGTGATGGACTGCTGGTAGACCATCAACAATATTTCTGCATTTGTGAAATGAGGTGGGGGGCATAGTAGTCAGTTTTCTGACTGTAACTTCCTCAAGAAAAACTATAATTTAGCTTTAGCCTACTATGGGACAACATCCATTCAGAAATTGGAAACATGAATAAAACTGATTTTTTTTATGTAAAACGTCACGAATATTTCAATTCAGCGTATCTTTACAAAAATATTAACGAGATATGAACTTTTTGAAATCATTTTAATTGTATTTTTGAGCTGTTTCAAATGATGTATGTAAACTGTATTTTGATGCGACTGTTCTAAAAAAAACTTACGAACGAAAATGTATGATTCTTATGAAAATTTTCTTGTGGTCAAATTTGGATCCTTACTTTTTTATTTGGTGGTCAATTGCACTCTTTGGTAGCATTGGCGCGGCAATTTGGCCTTTTCTGCAACACTGTCGATACCGGTATAGAAAATAAAGATGGCTAAAAGTCAAATATCGAAAAACATTCACAGATCCACAAAGTATAACCATCTGCGACCGTAGACAATGTTTTAGCTGCCATTAGGCCTATGTGGAACTATTTCCAAGTTGTTTCAGATTTGTACCACCCATTTAATGGCCGTTGAATAAGTGATCCTTCTCAGCTTTCCTATAAATAATGTTTTAAAACAAATTTTTATTTCTTTCAGTTGAGAAAAAGGCACCTAAAAAGTTTGTACCATTTGAAAAAGTAGTGTCAAAGCGTCGTTTAGAAGCTCAAAGGTCTGTGCTAGTTCAAGTTGCATCACCAAATTCTGCATCAGATCTTTTAAACTATTGCTCAAGATATGGGGTTGTTAGTAAAATGTTCCATTTCACATTGAAAAATAAAGATCCACTGGTAAGTGTTATAGACCTGTATTGAACTATTACTGGGTTGACCTCTTTTTAGGAATGAAATGGTAAATTATTTAAAATAGGTACCCACTTGTTGAGGAGTTACTCACTTGAATATTTTTTAATATAGGCCCTACCTCGCATGCTAACATAAAACCTTTTTCTTGTTAAAACAAGTTGACATTTTTCACACCTTAACAAAAGGGTGGATACTGTTTACTATTGAAAAGAAACTTTCTTCCGTCAAAATCGTCAACATGACTTAACAACAAACTAGAAAGAGGTCTTATGTTTGCTTGTGGGGTACAGGTTCATTAGATTGCCTGATTATATTATGTGAATAGAAAATTTACAAGTATTAGTATATTTTGTTATGAGTTTTTTATAAGACTGAGTGACTAATTGTTGGCTATATTGTGTAGGGGTCATTAGGGGTGAAACAGCTTTTACACACTTATATGCCTAAGCTATCATAATAGATGCTTTTATTTTGATAATGTATTAAGAACTTAAACTACTTACAATGAGTGAATGAGACTGATATTTTTAAATGTACATTTAGGCCAACTTTAGGTTGGAAAATCTCTTTCTAATATATTAAGTTGTACTAAAATTCCCTTTAGGAGCACTCTGAAATTGTAAATACTTTCAACCTTTATGTAAATGTATATGGATTTAGTGTCAATTACTGCATTAAACCATTTGTATTTACAATTTTAAGTAGCCTAGCATTGACTGTAAAACTTTTTTTATCTGTTGTAAGAGTAGAACATTCAATTGCACAGATTAAAAAGCATGCATACATTAAAATTAAAATCATAACTTCTTGACCTTATGTAAATATTTGGAAGAAGTACAAATTATTTTTTATTTCTAGGATTTACTCCTTGTAGAAATGCAGTCATCAGAAGAAGTAGATAAAATAATGGATAACTGTACTTTACCAAATAATGTAAATGTAGCTATTCCAACAAGATATCCTTTTCTTTGGTTTCGAGCAAAAGGAAAAAGTGAAAAAGTTGTTGAGGAGTTACCTATTCCACTTATTCAAGATATCCCAAAGACTGATATTTTTCAACATCTTCTTACCTTACAAACAGTAAGTCTCATCTTATTACGTAATAATATGTGTTTGAAATATATTTCAAAATGATAACTATTTGAAGTTTGTTTTTAGATTAGTGCACAGATGGAAGAACTCTATGAATATTTGAAGTTAACTGAATTAGGAAGCAGGTTAAGGTATTTCTCTGCTCATCAAATTGAATCAGCTGTTTCAAGTTTATTTCCACAAGGATGTGTTCTACCTTTTGGTTCTTCAGTTAATAGTTTTGGAAAGCATGACTGTGATTTAGATATGGTATTTCTACTTGATGGTTTCAAATCAACAAAGGTAAGTTTTTTTTCTTCATTTCATTACTTATTAGAAGAACTAGTCATATATTTAAATTTAAAGGGGTATTTTTTTCAGCCGGAAGATATCTTTTCCAACACAGCTTATCGTTCTATTGGGAAAGCGAGTACAATAGAGAACAAGAAAAGTAAAACGGGATATGTGTGTTGCAAAAGATGGCTTCCCACTGGAAAAAAATACAGGTTTAAAAAACTTCATAAATCAAACGTAGGCTAGGTTATCATTAATTTGTAGCTAATAATAATCTAATTTGAGTAGAATATGGTATCTCACTTGTTGTAATTGTAATTTTTAAAGAATTTTGCAAATCACAATAGGCTTGGTCACTTCAGTAACTTGTATTATAGTTTAAAAATGAAATAGTCTTTAATGAATACTATCAATTTTTGAATGAGTCTGTTTCAAATGAATTACTGTCAGGATGTTGATAATAGTACATTTTCATTAATTTTTGAGATTTTGACACTACTGAATTTTAAAATGATTACTCAAAATTTACTTATTTTGAATAAAGTAGGTCTAGTAGAATGAAATGTTATTTTAAAGTACCATAAGTATTCCAGAAGACTTCAACTTAAACAAGGTTTTCTATACTCAATCCTCAAATTAAATAATTATTATATTTTATAGATTTATACAGTTATAGTACACTACATTTTCATTTATGTTTCAGGAAGTTCCTAATTCTCGTTTGATATTTCAAGCTAAACCAGCATTAGCAAATGGTAGAGTACAAGTTCAGAGACATTTGGAAGTTTTAGGAGATATATTGCATTTCTTTGTACCAGGATGCTCACAGGTACAGGCAAAATAATTTTTGATTTTTTGTATAACAACAGAAAGTACTACTATCATTATCAATTTGAACAATGCAATAAATTTTCTAGTTGATTTATTGATCTCTTGTTCCCTCTGAAGAAAATTATATTTTCCTTTCGGTTATTGTGTAGTAGCTAGTAAAATAAAACAAGAATTGTGAAATAAGCCTAAAGCAGTTTTTTTCTTACAGTTTACAGACATTCTAATATTGGTGTGCATTATGCTTTCCACAATGTTTGAAAAGTGTGAATTACTTACAGCCATATGAAAATTTTCCTATTACTGTTTCAGTAGGTTTATAGACCTAATTATTGCTTAGTTGATTATTTAACTGTCTTTCTCTAATTAATTTTGTGCGATAAATTGTTAGGCCTAATGTAAATGAAATACAGTAATTGGGTTACTAAGGCATGTTTTAGGTCATTCATTGTTAAATACAATACTTTATAGTAATACTCTCAATATTTTTCAGGTGAAGCGTATTCTTCAAGCTCGTGTACCAATAGTGAAATACTATCATGAACTTACTGGGTTGGAATGTGATCTTTCAATGACTAACTTGTAAGTACAAAATTTTATTTAGTTTATTTATGTAGTTCATGTGAGGTCACCACTTCCAAACTTGTTGAAATCTGATGAAGAATATATTGACATGTCACTGATCTCTGTTTGCATTCTGTAAAGAGTTCATATACCCTGCGCGCAAGAACTTAAGACCTACTTCTAGTTAGCACAGTTTTAACACCCAAATAATAAGATGGACAAAAGAATCATCCCTATTTCCTATTGTAAACAAACTTTCTCCTGTCAGAAACATCAGCATTTCTTAACAAGAAATAGTTCTTATGTTGTCGCGCAAGGTATATGATTTTCTAAACCACCCACTGTTATCACAATTTTTCGAAACAATTACCCAACAATTGGGTTACTTGTCAAGAAGTCATAATGAGTGTGGGTTATTATGATTTAAAGCATAGTTTAAGGTCTGCCATGTCACTAAAACTACTTGACCTTTAGTGTTTTCAGTAGATCATAAACTACCAGTATACTAGTATTGAAATTTTTGAACATAAGTTATGTTGTTATCTTGAGGGATGTGCAAATACTTGAATTTGACTTTAGCTTAAAAGTTAGACTTCAAATACTCAACCTATAACTCCATGTTAGTTTTTCAGAGAAAATTCTCATCTTAAACACCTGATGAAAAAAGATAGTTGAATGTCATTGTTAATGATTTTAAATATTTCTTAGGACTAATTTATGTGACTAACTAACAGTAAATCTAATTTTTATTTGAAAGCTCCTTCTGATTCATAATTGGTTGAATATTGAATTAAAGTCATTTAAACCATTCTTTTATTAGATCTGGTGTTTACATGTCTGAGATTTTATATCTATATGGAGAAATGGATGAACGTGTACGGCCTTTAGTATTTACTGTAAGAAAGTGGGCTCGTGATGTTCGTTTAACCAATCCCATTCCTGGAAGATGGATCACCAATTTTACTCTTACACTTCTAGTCATATTTTTTCTACAGAAGAGACCTGTACCAGTACTCCCATCTTTGAATTCGTTAATTCAAAAAGCTGGTAAGTTATTAAAGGGTTACCTGTGACAGCTAAATTGACTTTTCTGATATTATAACATAATATTAGTCTTCTTGATATAATTAGCTCGTATTATTTTTTTTACCTCACAAAAATCGCCGGTTTTGGAGATATTCACTTTAGGAAATGCGATAAAATAAGCTGTAAGGTAGTGGAGCAAGCGTGGCTAAAAACGAGACAAATACTGTTATGTGAATAAAATGATTAATTTGCATTATTGTTAAGTCAATTTTGCTACTTCTTCATAGATATGCTCTGATATGTGTTTTTCAGTGACTAATTTGCATATATTCGCAAGGTAGCGAAGATAAGCAGTTCGATTTGTGCTACCTTGTAGAACTTTTTCAACTTCTATAAATATAAATATCTTTTGATCCGTTGGGTCAAAAAATGTCAAACATTAAAAAAAAAATTTAAATAATGTAAGATACAAGAAAATTATAGAAAAAGAGAAATTCATTATCTGCAGGTAACCCTTTAAATAAAATTCAGGAACCTTTCTAAACAGTACACAGTTTCCATGACATACAAACATTTGAATCACAAAAATTAGGCTCAAAGTTTTACCACAGATTCCTCCTAGTAACAAAAAAAATCTCCCATTTCCTCCTAAAAAAATAATACTCATAATAATTCCTACATACTCCCTGTGTAATCGATACAGTACCTCTCAAAGTAATTTACTCAAGTGGGGAAATTCCAGGATTTATTAGCAATCCGATATTAACATATCTCATGGTGGAAGCATAAATTACCATAAATCATCATCAGATATACCCACGACCGTGTTATAGTTTCAGGAAGAGGATACTGTATGAATCCCCTAACTCTGTAGGATGACAAGATTGATATAGCATTAGAGTAAGTGGGTAGGATTATGGGTTAAAAATAACCGGTGGGTTCAGTTAGGTACAAAGTCAGGAGGAATTTGAGTTTTCATAGATTTGTTTCATGATTATATTATTCGTATAAGTAGATTTGTGCATGTAGGCCTATAACTATATAAGTTCAATTCTCGATTTTCTAAATATCTTTTATTAATAAACCTTATAAAATTTTATATTGGGTTATTTCGAACATGATTGCAAGTTTGTGTTCCTCAATATTTGCCTCAATAATAGACATCTTGATATAGTGGCTTTCAGTATACCATCAGATTTGAAGATGATCTTCTGCGAGAGTTCACAAGGAGAAAAAAGAACATTACAATCCCACTGCTCCATATTTTATTGAATAATATTGTTTAAACATCAAAGAGGTTATTGGATTGTACATTGGCGCCCGAGGAACGATCACTAACTTTTTCATGGAGAAATTTGTAAAAAGATTTGGCTTTCAAAAGAAATTAGTCCAAAAAAATAGTCGTGAGTTTGCTGAAGGATTCAATTCACATTCTGCACAACCTTATATTCCAAAACAAAAATCTGGAAATATTTTATTGCAATTAATTTGATATTGTTATTCTGTGGCATCTATCAACTTACTATTATGTAAACAGAGTATGTAAATAAATATATATATTTTTTCTCTACTGTACCGTTTACCAGTAAAGTATTTCAATAAGAAAAAAACATTCAATACAAATATATTCCTATACAAAAGTGCAAAGATTAATCACTGAAAACATAATAAATTAGACATATAATAATAAATATAGTCATCTTTACCTTTAAGTGCTGGACAAATATGTTTCCAAACAGTTAAACAACCACTTCTGTAATATTGACCTAAAGCTAACTCCAAATAAAACAAAGGAAGACCACCAAATATCAACATCAACGTGTACGGGATAAGAAAAGCACCTGTGGGGGAAAAATAGAGAAAAATAATTAAATGAGGAATGTTCATTTTAAAGGAATTCAAAAGATTTCATAATAATGGAGGATTTCGCTAAAATTATTATTGCTTACAATGTTGTAATATTAAGAAAATTTCTCCCGAATTTTTTCTTGGTACCGATCGCTATAGCGGGTTAAAACATATCTTAAGAGTCCTCCACCTAAAATAAAAATTCAGAGAGGCCGAAATTTGAAATTTGTATTACACACCAGGAAAAGCCGCACATCGGTATTTTTTATTTTGGATTTCATTCGTTATGATAATATTCAAATATATTTGTGAAAAATTTCCCGATTAATAAACAAAATGGCTGCCTACAGAGACAAAAAGTTTTGTTTGTTAATGCTGATTATAATTTAACAGTTGACAGGAGCTTAAAAACAAATATCATTTTGGCTTATACATGTAAAACAACATTCTTCTATTTTTTCATTATGTCATTAATGTATCATGCCAATGATTAAAAAAGTAATTAAAATCGTCATCACGTTTTTTGCCGTAAACCATCTATACCAAATACTTTATTTTAATACTAATTCAAAATTTGGAAAGATATAAGAGTAAAAAACTTCATCCTGAATCCGATGATACCAAGCACTACATAATTGCTTTAAAAAAGTAGCATTAAAAGAGTATTGGATTTAACATGGGATTTCCTATGCTGAAATTCAATTTTCATTCTGGGAGAAGGAGCCTTAATATACTCAATATGAATATCGTACTGGTATAAACAGGTACCGATACAACAATTAAAACATTTCATTCTATAAAATCGAATTGGAATGTTTGATGCTCTGAAAATACGGTAATTATTTGTAAACTGTTTGAGTACCGTATCATGCCACAACACTCTGAATTAGTGAATTTTGTATTTTGGAAGTGAAATTATAATAATTAAAAATACAAACTTATTAGAGTATACTAATGGAATAATTTGAAAAGTGTCAGGGAGCACTTGTAAGCAAAAAAGAAAGATAGACCTAAAGAAATTCTTCTAGTTAATTACCAATTGATTGTTTGATATGTTTGAATTTGGCAGTACTGCACAAGTAATTCCATTTCAGTTTACAGCTTTATTGACACCGTACTGGAAAAAAGCCCTCAGCAAATTTTTTTATTTTTTTTTCAAAATACAGTATGCTTATAAATAAACAAAAAAAATATGAGAAATGAAGTAGCAATCTGAACAAATGAGAGAAAATTCTGCTAAATACATTTGATCCACGAAACCTTCATACCCCCACCTTACCTGTGCGAGCTTTGGTGGACTTGTCTGATCCGCGTCTGCCACTCCGATCTCTGCATAACTTGTAGCAGCCGTAGCTAATACTTTAATCTCAACACTGCCAGTGTTACCAATTATACGCTTATCTGCTGTAGCTGGTACTGCTGTGATTGTTAAGCGATAGAAACCTTTCGATGGGCGAGATTTCAGGAGGTCAAGTTGGTACAGGGAACTGGAAGATAGAATATTGGAGGTTTAGAAGAAGTATTGGCGAGTTCTCAGGGTTCGCAAAAAGCCCGATAATATTGAAAAAGTCCTCTCCGGCCGGACTTTATTGGTTTTATCAATTTTGTCCGGACTTTTTCAGTTTAGTCTAACTTTTTCAAAATTTTAATGTTTTTCAGAAATGTAATTTGCCTGTTTAAGGTCAAAAATACTCATAATTGCCAAATAACATTTTTAGGAAGATAACATTACAATAAGGGCAGTTATTTTTGATATTAGATATGGAAGCAAAGACATTTGATAAAAAATTTCTTGACTTACTGAATTTATGGCACAAAATTGTGAAAATTATTGTTGATTTTAGCCACTTTGCGGAGAAAGTGGACAATTTCAAGTGGATTAATCCGGCTTAATCCACCTCAGATTAAACCAGTCCGACTTTTAACTCCTTTGAGTGTCTTCAACTGATACTATTTAAATCACCTCTCACACACTTGGCATCTGGGAAGGGTTCCTTAATTTTTGGTTGGCAGTTAAAGTGTTAAACGAGAACAGGACAGGTTTTGGGATTTAGAATTTTAACTGAAGATGATAAGACCTTTTATAACTTAATTTTCTGTTTTTATTTAATAAAGTTACAAAGGTCCTAAGTACATCTTTGTTGAAATAATTAAGCTTTGTTTGACATGCTAGCCCAAGTATTTTTATATAATGATTTTGTTTTTCATAAAGAGTCTTTGAGATTTATTAAACGTTGAATGGTAACACATTAAAATTGTATTTAATAGTCAGATTACAATAATTTTAATACAGTACTTCACTTGCATTATAAAATCAGCCATCTTCCCAAACTATTGTCCATTTCACTTTAATTATAGCCAACTCCACTTTTGTATTTTTTAAATGGCACTGCCTACCTATGTTCTGCTAATTTCTGGAACTTTACTTAACTAACCTAATTGATTAATTCAGTATTATAAATGAAATGTTTTTAACTGACTACTTTGCATTGGAAAAATAAGTTAATATCAAGAAAAATTTCGGCTCAAGTGGGACTCGAACCCACGACCTCAGTCATCCAGGACCGTGCTCTACCGACTGAGCTATTGAATCTGACAAATTTTTCTCATTCTTAATTTTACATAAATAGTTACATGTCAAATAGAAGTCAATCAAATTGCACATACTAAATAACATTGAACTATTTACTTCTTAACAGCGTTGACAAAGCTTCTAACAATTTAATTTAAAATAAGTTTAATTCAGTATTTGTAATGAAGATCTTATAAAGAACCACGTTATACAATAACATCGTAACCTACACATACTAAGTTATGAGATATTGAAGCTCAAAGTTGGGTCTCCAAATCTCCATAATTAAATCCCTGTTGACATCATTGAGTCAATTTTTATTGTTATTATACTGCTGTAATGAGCTTTTCTTGGCAAAATGGTAATTATCAAATATTCAGATCCTGAGATATTAAAAAAAATGTGGGTTACTATGTTATTATACTGAAATGCTTCATTCATTAGGGTGGACTTATGATATGTTCGAGTTTTGCAATAACATAGTAAGCCACAATAATAAAAAAAATTAAAAAATACCATTTTTATAAAGAAAACAAAATAAATTACTGGTTTAGTTTAAAGATAAAATAATAGATATTTAAAAAATAATGAGTACATGTTAAGATATATGTTATTACACACATGAAGTTGTTAAGCAATACACTTTCCATTGAAAAAACATTGTGGGATACGATGTTAAATTGCAAAACACCAGGCACGCTATACAAAAATGTGGGTTCCCTTTTTAGCCTGTAGATATCAGCACAATACAGTTAGAGCATAAGGATTTTTGTAGAAAAAAGATGGGATGTTGTGACATCACTTAGCGTAGAGAACTCATTAGCCTACATTTTGTGGGTTACGATGTTATTGCATAACGCGGTCCACGAATTAAACTATTTAGATTAAAACATTTGCAATATTTGAAGTATGCCATTGATTGAATCCAAAATCAAAAGTGCGTAGTATAATTCACATGTAACGAACAATACACCTAAACCTGAAATCTCTTTCTAGGTTGATCGCCACTCCTCCCGTCAGCAAATAAACGGCTTAATGCTTCTCACACGCGAATCCTGGTGTCTTCTTCAATGCCAACACATGAGTGAGCCACCAGAAAACATAACCACCAGCACCGGTAACCCATCAGAAAACCAGTTCTCATTACTGTCAGCGTTGCAAGATGAATATTTCAGTGATACTTTTGTTGTGGCGGAAGGTGGTAGAAAGTTTCCAGTACATGCAACAGTGTTAGCGTTGGGGGCACCGGATGTGGCGTTGGAGGAGTTGAACGGGTTGCCTGAGAATGTTACCAAGGTACGGGCGTTTCTGATTTTTTTGCACTAGGTCTATTTCCGTCTATTTGCTTAGAATCTATTATTTGGTTTTTTAATATTTTTGAATGAAGGAAATACAGTGCCACATATGCTGTTTTAGAAACCACTAATCTCTAAGATTTAACTGTAATTATAGCCAGGGTTGGCAAAAAGCTGGATGATATTGAAAAAGTCCTCTTCGGCCAGACTTTATTGGTTTTATCCAGATGTTATCAATTTTGTCCGGACTTTTTCAATTTAGTCTAACTTTTTCAAAATTTTAATGTTTTTCAAAAATGTAATTTGCCTGTTTAGGGTGAAAAATATTCATAATTGCCAAATAACATTTTTAGGAAGGTAACATTACAATAAGGGTAATTATTTTTGATATTAGATATATGAAAACAAAAATATTTGATAAAAAATTTCTTGATTTATTGAATTAATGGCCCGAAATTGTGAAAATTATTGTTGATTTTAGCCACGTTGCAGAAAAAGTGGACAATTTCAAGTGGATTAATCCGGTTTAATCTACCCCGGATTTAACCAGTCCGGCTTCTATTTGCCAACCCTGATTATAGCAATACAAACTTTTTTACCCATGAGCTAAGACCCTTTTTAATACCTTATAAAGGCAATGACACTTTTTACAATGTGTTTCTTTTCCAAATTTAGTAAATTCTTTCATACATCATTATCAATGACACTTTTTTGTTGATAACTAGCAACTATAGTGACTAGCAACATTAAGAAGGATTACAATGACATTAAATAAGTGCTTTTGAAAGATGAGAAAGAACTGTACTTTTTGATTTTTTTCTAGAGGATTTCATCGTTTAAATTCCACAATAATTTTGTTCCCAGGTTATTAAATTTTTAAGTTACGATACCTAGAAATTCAGTAGGTTACAGAAAATGTAAGTAGACTGTCTAAATGTAAAATTCACAGTTTTATTTAACGAAAGTAAAGTTATACCGTACCATAAAATAAATGACATCTGAAGAGTGGAACATATTTATTCTCATTTATAATTCTTTAAAGCCATTTTAGTAACTATTTGTCATAGCCATTTTAGTTTAGTGATTTTTCTTTCCTGAAATCCGAGAATTTAAGGGGTTACCTGCAGATAATGAATTTCCGGTTAATTCTGTTATTTTCTTGTAGCCTACGTTATATTATTAAAGAATTTTTGCAAAAAGGTTGACATTTTTTGACACCACGGATCAAGAGATATTTTGTTTAAATAGTCGATAGATTTTCCATTGTAAGGTAGCTCAATTCGACGCAAATTATTCGCTGAAAAACACATCAGAACACATCTATTACGTAGTAGGAAAACTGACTTAAAATAATATAAATTAATCATTTTGTTAAATATCAGCAGTTGTCTTGTTTTGGGCCACGTTTGCTCCACTACCTTACGACTTATTTTCTTGCATTTTCTAAGGTGAATATGATTTTTGTGAGGTAAGAAAAATAATATGAGTTATTTATATCAAGAAGACTAATATTATGTTAGGCCTATATCAGAATTTAGCTGCAGGTAACCGTTTAATATAGGCCTAATTAAAACCAATTTCTTTTTCTTCCTTCTAGACTCTCCTCCATTACATGTATGCTGAATGCCTTCCATCTGATTTGGATGAGGAATGTGCTAAACAATGTCTTTCAATAACACAAACAATACCAGACTTTATGCAACTCACACAGTTAATACATAGATTCATCAGGAATTGTAAATTAAAGGATCGTAAGTATAGAGGCTTTAATAATATATTGCTGTGTAATTTTTATTCATACCAGGGCTTCTCGCAAACATAACACCCAAATGTATTTAAGAAAATTGACAATTTTGACGGGAGAAACTTTTCTTTACAACTAGAGAGGGCCACATACTGCACTAAGTGCAGAATAACAACAAAAGTCAACTGTAGTGTCCAAGACGCAGCTACGTAGACTTCGTAGGCTTTCTACGTAGACTATGTACATAATATAAGAGTAATTTTGAGCTAGAAAAATATAAAGTATCTAAGTGCAATTTTACCCTTATACTATCGTCCTTTATTCAATTCATATACAATTTATATATGTGTTACGTTGACGTTGACTTGGCGAACCCAAAGTCGGACGTACACGTAACGCACCAAAGCCAGACGTACGCGTAACGCCGGCGGTGTCCAAGACTCCAAGACGCAGGTAGACTTGTCGTTTATGTATATGATGGTAAACAATGGCGATCCCTTTGTACACCCTTTTGTTAGGGGATTAGAAAGTCTGTCAAAATGTGCTAAATACATTTGGGTCTTATGTTTGCATGCGAGGTATATAGGGAAATTTCATTGGGTTTATGGTAGTCTGTTTTGATTTTTTTTAAATTCTTGCAATATTTACTTTCTTAACCCTTTTGCTACCTAGGTATATTTTTGTTTTCTCTCAAAAAAGTCTCAATTATCCCTCATTTTCAAAATTTTCGAAAATAATTTAATTATATATTTTTCCTTCATTGTTATGATGTTTCCCAACAAAAAATCGTAAAAAAATTTTTTTTATTATTATTTATCATGCTAGAGAACATTCTGTTTAATAATAAATCACAATAAAAAATGTATTAGAACGTAATTATCCTATGCTAACACAATAAACACATGGTAACATCAAATCCCTCCAGGCGACACAATGACAAAGCTAAAAATTGAATTTTTCACTTTTCTGGTTGTTAGTAACATTTATCCTCAAAATTCGTAACTTAGTAGTTTTTTCAGCTATGTGGCATTATTGCGATTTAGGTAGTGAGTGGAAAAATGCACAGATCGCAAAAATGTGAATAAGGTAGCAAAAGGGTTAAAGATTAACTGACAGGTTTCTAAGTGTCTTTGTTTTCTGTATTATCTTAAAGTATTTGTCAATATAAGTTCAAATAATGATGTTTAGTAATTTTAATTGCTGTTAACTGGGAGATAAATACTTCGTTAAAAAAGGCGTGAAAGGTGTTACGTCACATCTCTGATCTCTTTTGGAGATTTAGTGAGATATCGGAGTATAATTGTCAACAGCTGGTAATCTGAAGAGTGTTCTTTATTTATTTTATGAACATTGATGCTTCAGTGTAAAATAGAAATGCTTTTTCATGCATTCAATGACTATTATCCCAAAAGCTCGAATTAAAATAGAGATGCGATTAATACAATTGTAATTTAACATAAGTTCTTTGTATTCTTCCAGAGGTGAGTACATTAGTGTCTGACCTTCACAACTGTCTATCAGCGATGGAGAGTTCTCTTGATAATTGTCTGCCACCATGCCCTCCAGAGAGGTTATGTCAAGCATTCAAACAAACATGCAAGGAAGCTGCACTAGGTGAGGTTACAGGTAGTCACAATATTATTGACACTCAATGTTTTGTTTTTTGAGTTATTTTATGGTCTAATGTTTTTTAATTTTCATGTTTGATTTATTAAAGAAAATTGGAAATTTTGTAGAATTTTTTTTTAGAAAGAACTGTTAAGTATTCTATTCTTTTTGGGTAGGCTAGGTTATTCAGTTTTCATTAGCTGCTTATATTTTAGGTATTTTTTCTTTATTGTGACTAGTTTATTGTCTATAAAAGGTCAGTTAAATGTGCTTGACAATGTTATCAACATTGGTTAATATAGAATACGGATTTCTCTTTTCATACTTAACAATAATAAACTTCTAAAATTGTAATCAAATGTTTTAAACTATTGATACATTATCTGATATTCTTTGTACTTTTGTTATTGTTTTTAAAATTTTATAATTGTATACTCCGTTCTTGCATTGGAGAAAAGAGAGAACTTTTGTATATGCTTATGCATTGGAGAAAAGAGAGAACCCAAAGATAGATCGAATGGGTTATCCATAAACTAGTAGCGATCTTTTGACAGTCTGATGATTCAGTTTTTGGTTTTAAATATTATTTTGCTATGAAGTCTTTATTTAGCATTTATACCAATATTAGAGCTGTTTCCGTTTAACCGTTTAGTCATCCATTTACATTTACTAAAATCGCTAAACTTGGAAGCTCGTTGAAAAAAATTAACTTTTTCTTCTTCATTTTTGTGAATTACGAAAGAATTATATGTTGCACAGAAAAAGTAAGCACATATTTGGAAACTACGGAATGAGGCACTTTCAACCATGTGTAATATGACGGATTTTGATAATTATTATTCTTTCTGATTATGCTTGAAATATATTAGCAGTAGAAAATTGAAAAGCAATATGGAACTGTCAAGTGTATTTCTATAAAAAAAAGTCAATAACGTAGACCTAAATATAAATCTTTTTCCCTTTTTCCCCAGGCCTCGCCCAGCTGTGCCAACTCGGCCATCTAGTGGCACAGACGTTAAGCGACCTCTCTGTCGAGGAATGCAACGAACTCGTATTATTTGCACACTGCCATCTCCCATTATTCAGCAAACAAGCCTACAAGATACTCTCAAAACTCAAAGCAATATTTTCAAACTTAACGCCCTCCTGTAAATTACAGTTAGCGGATAGTTTAGTGGTTGAAGTTGAGAATGCATTGGAGTTAATTATGTCGTTGTTGGTTCATTGTAAGGATATCGTTGATGTGTTGTTAGTTGATCATGATCGAGATGTGGATAACGGAGGGACGGCGTTGGCGCAGGCACTTAAATCGGTGAGTTTTCATGAATATTTTTATTTATTTTGATTAGTGCTAATGTTTCCTGAAGTATGAAAAAATATCACAACATGTAATTTATTTGTTTGTGTTTCTGATTTTATCATGAATCTTTTTTAAGGCATGTCATTCTAAAGTAAAAGAACACCAATGAACTTGTTTGTTTCACATGAATAGATGAATTACACTCTTGACATTTTTCTAAAATCCATTTGTTCTTTTATTTAAGGGACTGGACACCAAAATAGATTTTCTTTAATTTTCTTGTACTGATAATACAAATTTTTCTATAACTTTTGGTATAAAAATTATCATCCCACTACTTACCGTTCATGAGATATGGCGATTTGTAAAAATCAGGATGGGAGGAGTTACCTGTGAAGTGAATTTTTGGATCTTAGCATCTAATACCTTTACAACAACCAAATAGTTTATTTAACTAAAGCAATTTATTTTAAGACTTTTAAAAAAAGAATGATTCTGACTTATGATTCACAAGTTATCAAAAGATTTTGGGAGAAAGGTTCACAGTAACTCAGTGACTTATCTGTGAACTTCAAGTAAGCATATCTGCAAAATGGGTTTATCGATTTTGTTCGTTCTTTTTTTCAAAAATCATCAAAAAATTCAATAGCAAGTACTATTATCAGAACTCAAAAAGTAAAAAATTGGCTGTCTAGTCCCTTTAATTCTTGATATCTTGAATTTCTACAATTTTGTTATTTTAACTATTACACTGTTTTCAATCATAAAATATTATTCATAATGAAGCTTAAGAAAGGTTTTAAAAATACTCTATTCAAGAGTACATGTCAAAATGAAATAAATAGTTTGGCTTTGGGGAAAAAAAAAATTATGCTATAAAATACCAGTAAACTTTTTATAAAACAAATCAGGAATTTTATTGATTAAATTCTTTATTTTAAAGTAAAGTCAAAAAGTACAAATGCACTGCTTTGATACTTCTAATTATCATACTGTTATTTTGATGTTTAATAACGAAATGTAAATTTTCTTTTGTGTTGTGTAGGAACTTCACATGCGAGAGACTGAATTTCTAAGTGGTGTTTGTGAGAAGATAGCGCTCGGACTTACCTATGTCACACACAGAAGGTAATCATTATTTACTTAATTCATTTTTTTATAATTCTTTGTAGCTAGGACATAAGAATTTATAATATTTTGCTTAATTTCTGTGTGGTGTAATGTCTCATGTAGAAGGCAGTGACTCAATGAACGTAATTTATACCTTTATTAAGTTTTTCGACTTTCTCTATGATGAAAAATTGAACTGTAAATAAAAAAATTCTATTTGGTTAATTTTTAGGATTTTTTTTATGTATTTGTTCTACTGTACGTATAAAATAAAGATAGGCTTATTTGAATAAACTAGCAATAAAGAAATCACTGAAAGTAAGATTGAGCTTGTGTGGTTTGCTATGTAATGGGTAACATGTAACAGTAGGCCTAATAGTATAGTCCTTCCAAAATCTTACGGACTGAAACTGGTTATGTCTTCAAACTATTTTGCCAGGTAAACCCATTGTTGACCACTTGTTTGGGTCGTTCAAATTGTGTATTGTCTATACTATTCGCAGGCTGGTTGAAGAAAACAAATAAGTCAACAAAGGATTATCAATTGTTGGAATGTCAGGAACACCCTTGTTGGAGTAATCGATTTGGATCCGTAAGATTTTGGAAATACTATATATTGACTAACAGATTTAAATTACAACGAATGTAAACCAAATTTCATCATCAGATATCAAGCACAGACTTAACTTCCTGAAAATAAAGTTCCCTGCATTACAACTGGGTTAATAAAATTAGTTATCATTAATCACCATCTTTCTCACCCTAGGGAGAGTTTTGTTGATCAGAATGCAATGCAGAAGATGCGTTCTGTAGCACGTGGTCTTGAATTGATGGTAGAGGAGTTTCCAATATTATTATTACGACTACAAGAAACTACTGCTGAATTAGAAGATAAAGAAAGTATTCAACCACTACTATTCAATATTACATCTGCTGCATCTAAACTTGTAAGTACAATTATAAATTTTAATGTATTGGATATTGTCTGAAAGAACACTTATTCTA
Organism: Campodea plusiochaeta; assembly: GCA_034698565.1. NCBI lineage: Eukaryota > Metazoa > Arthropoda > Diplura > Rhabdura > Campodeidae > Campodea > Campodea plusiochaeta. The sequence continues at coordinate 374 of JAQIWE010000321.1, read as the reverse complement.
TGATGAAATAAAAGCTGCCTTAACATTCTTCTTATAATGTTTAAAAAAGCTGCCGTAACGTTCTTCTTATAATTGTTTATTAAACCGACCAGGTTTCGGTTTAAAAAAGAAAACATCATCGGGACAATTGTGAATAAAAACAACATTCTCTAATAAAATAGAATTGTAAAAAGTATATAGAATAATACATTTCACTAATCGATTTAGAGAAGTCTTTTACTGATGAAATATTTTTTATATGATACTTCTATTATTATATATTATAAATAGTTCTTGCATCATAAATTATCTAGATTAATTTCTCTTTATTTTTCCAGGTGACATCTTTAAAACAAACATCAGCAGTTTAAAGTTTCTTCATTTATTTTGTCTTT
>JAQIWE010000320.1:0-24042 GCA_034698565.1 Campodea plusiochaeta | reverse complement strand
GGTACTGCAAATAACTATAAAAATTGAAAGTGCTACAAAATGCTAAATCTCGATTTTGAAAATGCTACAAGAGGCTTTTGAAAGTGCTAAATATTTCAGTCCCTATATATATATATATATATATTCAGATTCTTCTAAAAATGAACATAGATTTCGTAATTTCAGACATTTCCATTCGTATTATACTTCATGTTAAAACCTCTGATTTGACCAATAATTTTTCTTCAACCCCATCGCCTCCTTCATCAGCCACCGCCTCCCCCTATCATCCACCTTCCCGCCAATTCGTCACACTACACCCCCCCCCCCCATGCCATCACGAAATACACTCTGACTAGATGAAGCGTGGTTTGCTACAGAATTCTTCAGCACTTATGATTTATGAGCGTGGAAGATGGTTTCTCTTTTGGCGTGTAAATGATTTGGTGGATGTTTGGATTATGTTTTTAGTTCTTGTGGTTTGATGGAAGTATTCATGCTGAGATAATTTAGGAAGATGGGAATTGATGAGGGTGAACGCGGAGTTATTATAAATATGGATGGGCTGAACCAATTGTGAAGAGTTATCAAGGTTGGGAGATTAGATTGAAATAGCTTCAGTAAATTGGGTTTATTTTTATATATTTTAATGAGCACAATGACGACATTTATTTAAGACAGCAGACAGATTTAGATTAGATTCCTCTTTTACAAATCAGAAATATCGAATACCAGCTGAAATTTCGATGTTTACCGTCTCAATTAGGACAACACTTAGTTGTAAGTCAATTGTAAAATGTATAATTCTAAGGGTAAACTCATAACTCACACTGACGTTTTCATTTTAAAGAAGAAGATCATTAATTGAAACATTATATAATTTACAATTGATAATTTGTTATGAAATGAAGTAAAGTGAATGCATGTAGCGTTATTCAAATATCAATACCAAAAGTTGAACTCGTAAACTTAGAGGTATCTATTTTATTTATTTTCAAACGGTAAATAACGTGAGATAAATAGTTTTTTTATATGTTATCGTCATTGTATATATAAAGGATAAATCTTAAAATCACTTCCTGCTATTCCTGAACAAACCCTCCCCCTTCCTTTATAGTCGTGTGGATCATCGTGAGATATTTATATATTTACACCTTACTTCCCAAACATGGGTGTGAATTTTCTCATCTTATCAATATGTTAATAAGCTGCACGTTTATAATCTCCATAGCGCACATGGTGCTTTAGTACCGGTATGTTCCTCAAAAATACGTCACAATCTTTACTTTTCTCACGAGACTTGCTATAGCAAATATGATGATATGCGGAGAGATTTATTGGTGATAATGTTGACATGTGGTTCTAAAGGTTTTCAGATATATTATCAAAAATAATGGATGAATATTTATTTTTTGTATTTGAATAGATAAAAGAATTTACATTTCCTTATTAGCATATGAAGGCTGTCTGTCCTGATTATTTATTGATGATTTTTCATACTATCTTGCAGGAGAAAAAGAATTTTACAAAAATGAGCAAGACTACTTCAATCAAATTATGTACTAAAATGGCAAAAGTGTATTCACCAAAACATCCTCAATTTAGAATATATCCATAAATTCCACATACTGACGAATTCAGACACTAAAAACTAAGACAAAACGGATTTATTTTAATGATCAGTGATCAAAACAATTTTTTCTTTATAATATCACAAAGGATGTAATGTTTGTCATAAAAGTTACTTGATTTCTGCAGTAGAAAAAATACACTGAGTCATGCCAGTGTCATCGCCATTAATGGATAATAATGGATTTTTCGCGTGCTAAACTTCAAACTCCTAAACCACAAGAGACAATAAAAAACGAAATAATAAATATGAAAAATTAATGACCAATTTGAAAATACTGTATATTTGGAATACTTTTATTGTTTTGTAATTTAATTTGAAAAGACTTAACAGAATCTTTCTAAATTTCAAAGTTCCTCAATTAAAACCTACTTCCTCTCTACACCCTCTTATTATGACGTAACATTCATAAATTCCATTCCGAAAGTTTCAATCAACACTGGACCATTCCATAATACAGTATAATACCTCCCTAAGTGCAAATAAACATGGCTGTACTCTGTCAAATGCCTCGACTTCAACATCACTGCTGTGAAGTGTGCCAGACCCAACGCCCCCTCCCCTCACCTGACCTTTTGACCCCCTCGTTCCGTGGGAAAGGGAAAGGAATGCATCTGGTGCACTCTCTATGTGATATACTAAAAGTGAAAGATGGAAATATGTAGACTAATCGTGTGATTTTGTGTGTAATTTAGGGATATTTGGTGGAAATTATACATGATTGGTGGATGAATTTATGGTAATTTTCTGGTGTGGTACATCTATACGTTTCGGCATTTCGGTGGATTTTGTACATAGGATTTATGAAATGTGTAATACTTTTTTATTTAGAAGATTATTTGATCTAAATTTGTTTTTTATATTGCGAATAAATCCATGACATAGAATGAAATGCCATTATAATTATTTAATTCAAATGTTGGAACAAAGAAGCATGAGCAAAAAGGAATCTGTATTAGATTTGGAATTATAAAAGTATACAGTAAATACTTAGACAAGTGACCTCTGTCTCCTCTTCAATTTTTAGTTTTGATATAAGCAAAATTTCGGACATTTTCAATTGTTACATAATTATACATGTGCATTGTGTAATAAGAGACACTAAAGAAAATAAGGACTGAAATTTAACCATAAATTATAAGATTTGTAACCCATCTTTTATTATAGAAAAACTAAACTTTATTTCTTATTTCAAGTGTATATTGAATCAGCATAATGACGATTATAACAATCACAATCAGTGTATTATTTAGGTTAGAGTGTCATAGTGCAATTCTTAACATTGTCAGGGGAAAAAACTTAATCAAATAAATATAATATTGCAAATACTTGAGAAATGTTTTCTTTTGAGATAGTTGGTGTTGTATGCTTTTCCCATGTATTTGTGTGCGACCCTTCAGTCCTTTGTCAACATGATATAAAAATAAATACATATTGACTTAAAGAACAATCTTTTTATAATGGCAAATATATATTGACGTCATAAGAAGAAATACCATGACGGTGGGAGTGATGGTGTTTGCACATTGGAGGTTTATTTCTTCGGGTAACATATTGTTTGACTGGTGACCAAACAAACTGAGATCAGTTGGACTCTGCTAATTCGTCTTGGTGAAAGTCAAACATAAAATTCAAATAAAGTTTTAGGAAAACAGTAAATCACAATTCACAAGAGTACAACTTGAGTTTTTTTATTGTTAAAGAGGTATTTTTTCTTTCCAACACAGTTTGGCGGTCTCTTGGGAAAGCGGATACAATAGAGAACAAAGAAAATAAAACGGGATCTGTGTGTTGGAAAAGATGGCTTCCCGCTGTAAAAAAAAATACAGGTTTAATAGATGCAAAGTGACAGAAAATTTAAAGACCCATTATTTTTCAGCCGGAAGTTCCATTTTCCAATACAGATTAAAGGCCCCTTCAGATTCGAGTACAATGGAGAACAAAGAAATTGAAACGTTACATGTATGGAAAAACGGGACCTCCCGCTGAAAAAACTACAGGATTGATTTACTTTGCTATTAGGAAGACAAAACTACAAAATAAAAGTGGTGTTGTTGATTTGTTCGATCATCGCTCTTATCAGTCTTGCACGATTGTGGTCAATTGACTTGACTCAGTTGATTACATTACTTTCAAAAATTCTTCTAAAATACTGATTCTTATTATACCTATTGCTTCAATTTACTGTTAAAAAAATGATCTCAGAATTATTAGAAACCATAACTGAAACTGGAACCACTATATATTTTTATTTTATTTCGTTAAATCTTGTTGATTTCTTGATACAGATTGCCACAGGTCCAAAACTTATTAACTACTAAATAAATAGCCAAAATTTGGTTTCACACATTCCTTTGAAATAGCAAAATCACACAACAATGTAACTTATCCTAACTAATCAAGACCCATAAACGTTTATGAAATGAAATACCGTACTGTGACTGGATTTTAAATATAGATTTTTTTGTCTTATTCTAAAATAATCTAATTACTCTGTTGTTTCACGTCAACATAATTATAATATTTTTTCTGGAATAAACAAAATTCCACCTGACACACTGCATCGCCATATCCTCAGCGTCAAATGCAAATTGGAATGAAAGAGCAGACAAAAGAGTTGACCTTGCTGTAAAGTATTCTTTCTATTGTATTGTAGTGGTGGTGGGGTTGATCACACAATACTAATCCTTCTAATCTCACCGAAAAGCATTCAGACACCTACCTCTGCAGTATATACATACAACATGCACCTGTACGTGTAATACCCCACTCACGATGCTTCATACAGGATTAGCGGATAGGAGCAAGGTTGCCAGGGGAGTTAAAGACTCAGATGGGAAGTTGTAAATATGATTAAATTACATCAAAATCTGATGTTTAACCTAGGTATGCTATTGGAGCAAATTAGGTTTCTATATATACAAAAAAAGGAAATACGTTACCATAAGAGAAATGAGGCTGAAATCTTAAAAAAACTGATTGCTTTATGCAACAGGTTGCTGCAAATCAGCATATAAGTTAATGAATTTGTAGTTTGTCCGTACTTGTTCATATCATTATTCAGAGGCAAGAAACAGTGTATTTTGGATATAAATTGATACAATGAAATATTTTCGAAATTCGTCGAAAGCATGCATTGTTTATTTATGTAGGAAACTTTTTGATATTACCAGGAAATGACCAATTTCTCATAACATTGAACTTCAGTTTTGGACACACAGTTGTCTCAGTAATATTGAAACTAAAATATTCGGTTTATATATTATTGAAATCTTATACCATGAACTAATCATTTAAAGTAGCTATAAATCAGAGCAATACATTACTCAACATATTGAGTACAGCATGGCTAAAAATACTATTGCTCATATATTTGAAATTTCCTATCATCCAACGTTCAGCTCCAAAAATCCCAGCAATCACCCTTCACAGTCGACTTGCAATCGACGACACGAGCGTATCAACCTAAAAAAGTACTTTTGAGGTGAGGAAATCGTGATTTTGAAAAGTATCGTAGCTCGATCCATATCGAATGGTGATTTCCGTGAATACTCTTTCTCTTTCGTCTTCGAAATTCGCCACACGAAAGAAGAAACGGAGGTGACAACAAATCAAGAAAAGGAAATGAATAGAAAAAAGAAGTGCAAAATCATTCATGGTCCTCTATACAGAAGGTGAATGCTTTTCGTATTATATCGTTTGGAATAAAGTGAAAGTACTAGGGATGGATGTGGTTAATTATGGTATACATCTATACAGTGTTCTCAATGGAATTTTGTTCTGTATTCTAATTATGATAACTAGAGGAAAGCGAAAGTATCACCATTAGAAAAATGTTCGCTTCATATTTGCATGTGGAATTTTGATAATTACAAATTTTAGAACAGAAAAAACAATATCCTATACACTTCAACATGTTAGAGAAAGTTAATGTAGTAAACTTGTAACACAAGTTCTTTAAAAATTCGTTTTATTCTTCAATTCTTCCTTCCTTCCTTCATCACTGCACATCTTCATTGCTCAGTATTCCATATAAACTTTCGTTCGTATAGAGCGGAAGCTTTCAGAGTTGACAAATAAATATATTTCCATCGTTTTAAATAATTTCCATCGTTTGCAATGTATGATATCTTGCAATCAACTATATTTTTTTCAATAATGATTATTCCATTATTTTTATTTCGGAATAAGCTAATTCGACGACCAAAAGGTCATGTTATTAATTTTATCAAATCAGATTCTATGAAAAGTTGTTACGACCGGTATGACTTACTTATCACTTATAATTATCATAATTAAATTTATTTAAATGGAAAGTCTGGATTAATGTAAAAATATTGATACATGTAGACCATAATTATGTATTATGGATAGGTAATTCTCAAGTCGCTCGCAAAGAACCAAAATAAAATCCACAAAGTAGGATCAAATTTACAAAAATAATTGTAAAAATATATGACAGCATATAAATTACTTATTTATGATCAAATATAATTTTATAATTAACTTTCGATTGCCAACAATTCCGATAGCTAAGCATCATTAAAAAAAACGTAACTTGATCAGAACTTTCTCAGAAGAAACAAAATCTCAACAGTTTACGTTCTATTTAATTAGTTCATTCGGCAGTACCCATAACCCAGATAAAAATATGCTTCTTCCTCTATTGCTCCGCGGAACAAAAGTTATGTAGAATCACAGAATTCAAAGCAAATATGGATAAAAAAAAATATAAAAAAATATCTTTTTGCTCATGAATAATAAATCTATCGCAAAAATATTTTCAAACAAATAACAAACAACTCCCCATATTACAAAACATAAACTTATTCCTGTTTATAAAACATTATATTCTCATTTACATAAAAGAAGAAAAAATATCAACATAATTATCCAAACATAAAAAATCCGCAACATCATATAAACATAAAAAACTCTTCCATTTAAAGTAGTCGAACAACCTTGCTGAAACGGCAACGCTGTTACGTCCGCATGGCACGAGCATCCTCGGCTCCCGCAGTGCTTCGCGTTCCCACGGTCACAAACGACCTCTAGCCCAAGGGAAGATCACCTCCCTCCCAACAGACACGCGGAATGGGGGACGTAGGGTTGACACATCTCATGGTGATTATGAATTTGCATTTCAGAGAGAAAATGTTTAGTGATATAAACGAAATGTTCAAAGAGAAAATGAAAAATGTTCAGAGAGAAAATGACGAAATGTCCAGAGAAAAAATGTTTGCGATATGAACTGCAGCTCATGTTCTCTTCTTAATCTGAACCCGCAATGGTTGACTGAGAAGTATGTCGACCAGAATTCAGTTAGCCGTAATATTTCAGTTTCCGTGACAAGTAACAGTGACCATGATATCCACAAATTCATTGTACAAAGAGATGAAAAACTCATTGAAACTGGATTTCACTGTATTTCTTCAGATGTTTTGCAAATTTGTATAACTATTTCAGACTTGAAAGTTCCTACTGAGAAGAAACATCAGAAGTTGTAATTTGTGAACTTATATCACAAATCACGCGTTAGGTTCTTTATTGAATCAGCACCGTCAAGTCCGATCCTCCACAAGTTTGATTATCTTTCATATCTTTTCAAGAATTTGCTGATGTTTGTCACCATTCGGAAACTTCTTATTTCTCTTGGACAAGTGCAAGGACTCCTCAATCTCCTCTGCTGAGAGGGTAAGCAAGAATTTGCTGTAGCTGTAAACCTGTAATGATTAAAACCAACAACGTATTTTCGGGTACATTTTTAGTATGTTTTTATTCTGATACTCTAGAACTACTCTATTCTGGGAAGGTTATTAGTATAGCTTCAGATTTTCGTTTTCTGAAATGTAGCAATATGGGATTACCAGATTTTATTCGTGGCAGCACTGACAGCATGCACAATAGCTTCCAGTGCGATCATTGTGTTTATTTTGTTGCAGCTAAGTTTATAATTTGCAAATTTTTCAATCACCATTAATACCATAATGCCATAACAGCAATAATACCTTCGATCTGATCCTGTGACGATTATTATCTTATGACTGCTGCTGAATCATTTGACTCGATAGATTTCAATTCATTGTAAACTACAATTATGCAAAAGGTAGTTATACAAAATGTAAAAAGTAAGAAATGCTGGTTCTTGGTATTGAAAGGTCTTCTGTAAAATCCTTTCGTTTCCACTTGATGTGTCAACCCTACTATATGAGTGTGAGAGATATGCAATCGAGTATGTAGAGAATGGAGTTGTGCAATTCCTTCATGGAGTAGATTGCAAATCTCACGACATTGGAGAGGATGTGGAGGCATGCGGATAGATTATTTGTTTGTTTGTGTTTTTTATTTACGTTTATTAAAATTGACCTTATCAGGGATTAACAATTTATATTCAAGAGGCGATGAAGTAAATCGACATTGATGTTTTTGTGTATGGGAATGTTTGTGCAATTCGTCATTGTCATTTGTATTTGTCTTTCAAAATAATTTATGTGAATATTTTTTTTTTTTTTTTTTTCATAAATCTTTTTCCCAAAGAATCTTATACAAAGATGTAAGAAAAAGGATCACATTATATTGAAATTAATTTCGTTATTTTCGTTTGAACTTTGACTTTGCTCTGCTACTGTTGCAAATGCAAATACATTCATTCTGTTCTTAAATCATCTATTTGAGCTTTTATTTAAAAAAAAGTGAAAACAAAATTTACAAAATCAATATCATTATTTGGTATTAAAACGTCAAATTAATATGTGATTAATTTGAAGACAGACAATCAGAATCTTTTTGTAGCTGTTCACAGTCGGTTTTGTTAGAGATTCGTCGGAATATAAGACTATCTGTCTACTTTTTATCTCCCATTTGCTGTGAATTTAAATTAATTAAATTAAAGAAAATCACCATTTAGACGAGATTGTCCAATTCATATTTTTTATAATTTGAATAAGATACTCACTATGCTAATATACAGACACCAATATCATTCGAGTAGGGGCTCATCCAGCATGGTCTGTGCAAATAAATACATCGACTCACTTTTTTAACAAAGAATTTTTCTTCACTCTCAAAAATGTTATTTATATTTACCGTAAAATTATTTTCGCCACTGTCTGTATACCTCGTCCTGACCTTTAAATTGTCAGAGCCTCATCTTTACATCCCTGCTTTTTTAGACTTTTGTGATTCTTACTTTTTCTTAATTATTCTTAGTTTATATTTAATGTAAAAATGCTTTGTTCAATATAGAGTATTTATAATATTCAATGTTCTAACTTATAATAGTTCCAATTAAATTATATACCTGTTGGTTAAACATTATCGGTGATGATAATTTCTCCTGTAATACCCCCCAAACATCATAACACGTGTTACCTCCATGCATAATCATTTTCATATGCAAATAACAATTCGTTCCATAAATCAAATGGAAGCCCGACAAACACCTTAGATATTAATTACCATTCTATACCAAAGAAAAAAATCAATCAATTTAAGAATTCTGATCATCAGTAAGCAGCGCACACGGCTTGGAAACACGTGAAGCAAGCAGCATCAATTTCCAGTCTTTTCTCAAATATAAATTTGACCACACAAGTCGGTCGGTGGTCCCAGAGTCTGTAGGTGGTAATTAAAATATACCTGAAAAACCATGCTGGTAGTTTAATGTGGCCCTACTGCTGTGCTTAATCCATTTTCTTTACCTAACGGTATGTTGGAAATGACCTATTCATGACTTACTAAATATATTTCTAACAGTAATTTCCCGTCTTGCTGACGAGTTGTTAAAGATTTTATCGGATGAAGAGTTTGTATTGAATCGTTAATAAAAGTTTTAGCTGGAGAGAGTAATTAATCAACGTGTAGAAAGTTGATGACGAAGTGATTGTGATAAAAATCAGAATTCATTATATTGTTTTTCAATGCACTTTATTCATTACAATTCTTGTTCACAATAATTTATTCTCAATAACACATTAATTAAACTAGCAAAAAATAAGTCTATACCAGGTACTACATATTATCACAAAGCGTAAATAATTACAAAGGTACTTTTTTGTTTTAAATGCAGTTTTTTTGTACGAAATATAACGACTCAAATATGAAAAAAATATTATTCCATGCCGAATTAATAATGAATGTACAAAATCCTACGATTTAATATTTTTCTGTCTCGAAGGAAATTATTTTTCTTCCGATATAAAAATAGTTCTTTGATTTCAATATTTTGCTATCATTACCACAAAACTACAAACAGCTGTTATAAAATAACCTGAAAAAACTATCATTTTTTGCAGATTTTACATAGAACACTACATGTGAGTAATTGACCATTTATTTTCTATTCAATCTTCTACCATGGTCTCCAAAATTCTGAACGACTATTACTTTGATTATTGTTAATATTACTTTGATTATTGTTAATATTATTCCGAAGATCGCCGTTAATGAAATTAATGTTTCCAACACAAGCTTCCTTATACGATCTTGAAACCGGCATAAAAGATGATCTCGTTATCGGTGCTACCGCAATCCTACTTCCAATTGTAAAATTTGCTCCCTGTTGTAAGAGACTGTTCGTAATACGATAATTTGGCTCAAATTGCTGAAGACAAAATTTGCTATATTTCACTTTCTGCAAGTAATTCACCAATTGTTCCTTTGTCGATGAATTTAAACCGGCTTTTGATGAATATTCGAGAACTCTATTCAAACATTCGTCGAATCCAGCTTGGAACTTGTCGGCAATGTGTGGGTCACTGATGACTTCCAGAGACTGCGTGTTGTTTTTCAGAGTTATCAGGTGACGGACAGTCATTTCAAGAATTTCAGATTTCTCCCATTTTGAATATCTGTATGGCTGTAAAGAAAAAGAAAAGTCATACTCATAAATATTTTTTGTAACATGAAATAATGTTCTTTTTGCTTTTATTGTCATGTTGAACGACAGTAATTTATAATTATAGAATGCATCATTATACTGAAATGGCATCCTGAAATAATAAAATAAAGCATTAATTTTAGCTTCAAATGACTTTCGTTACATGATAAACAGCAATATAAACTGACGTCATTGAATTGAATATTATGTGGTACAACGACCTGAATTAGAGCGATTATGACCTGGTAAACGATGATTTAATGTTTTCGAAAAAAAAAAAAAAAAAAAAAACTATGAAGTTAGATTTTGATTTAATCTGGTTTTCGCCAGTAATTTAGCAGCATCCAAAAAATCTTTTTTGATATTTTACCTATAATTTAACACTTAAATATAATACTTTTGAATATCTATTGGAGATTCTCTCGTTCATCTTGTTTATACCAGCAATGTAATATAACATATTATAAATGAAATGTTTTTAACTGACTACTTTGCATTGGAAAAATAAATTAAGAACAAGAAAATTTTTGGTAGAACACGGTCTATCCAGGACCGTGTTCTACCAACTGAGCTACTGAATCCAACAAATTTTTCTCATTCTTAATATTTCATAATAGTTACTCGTCAAATAGAAGCAATCAAATTGCACATACTAAATGACATTGAACTATAAACTAAAAAATAGTAATATAACATCTTTAGAAATCATCTTTAATCTATGAAATCTCTATGCTTCACTAGTAGCAACAACAATTTGATTATCCCCTGCTATAAACCAATTTAATCATCAAACAATAAATCCGGCAACATGGTTTTGAACAAGTGCGCGTTCATGTAATCTTTCCGCTTCATTTTTTTTCTATCCTCCCTTTTTTATTGACACCAAGCCGAGAGAGTAGAGAGCTCCTGAGACATGCTGCAGAAAAAAAAACTCTCTATAGAGGATCTCCGCTTTGATTGGCTCTAATAATGAATGCTATTATCGTCTTCTATTGTTTACAGGGCGTCGGCAAAGTGTACACGGGATACAGTGGCATAATAATCTCAATGAAATAAAATGATCTAGCCTCTCTGATGGATTTTTATTGTTGTCTGATATACACGCGAGTTTTCATATTGAATTTCCTGCTCTTTGTATTAGTGTATGTAAAGATAGGTATTTAGATAATGTCGCATGCAGCATGATTGTATTATGTTTGGGATTTAAATTCACGATCTTTTTTATTTGTATCGTGAGATTACATGGAAGGATCCAAACTATACAAAATATGTGAATTTTAATTATATTAATTAATACTCCTAGATCCCAAACAAGAGAGTTAATGATACCCATCTTCCAAAATTTTATCTAATGTAAATAAAAAAAATCAACATCATGCAACATTATTCTGCAATGGTTTTCAAGTATGCGTCAAGTTTATTTACCGAACTAACTTGGATTTATATATCTTTAAAAAAAATTCTTCAATACCGGTAACAAATAATTATGGAAATCTAAAAAAAAATTATCGTCACATTATTTTTCAAATTATTAGTATACGAATTCATGCAATAAATATACTGTAAATAAGCTGTAGGAAACCATACATGCTTTTCTTTGCTTTGGTATTATTGAATATTTACAACTGAAGTAAATCAATTCTTGAACTGAATTTATAGAAATAAATGCTATCTTTCGTCGTTATAGCTACAAGCTATGACTGAGTCATCTTGAAGTAAGAAAGTCAGTCAAATCGAATTGCGATTTAGAGTCTCTGCACTTCTTGTCATTAATCTTCAGATTTCAGAACTGGTATCTCTGAGGATTTCCCATTTGAATCAAATGGAAAACTACCAATCGATACCCAAGTCAGAACTCTGATGTTAACTAAAAAAGGTTGTAAATTTTTCTTCCATAGAATATGAATAATGGTCCCATAAAATTTATATGGAGTTTACTGATTTTGGTATACTGATATTCTATGTTGAGAATCTCATTATGTTTTAGAATCTGTTTATATAAGTTTTATTATTTTATGTATTATTTTGTTTTAATCATATTTTCATTCTATAGATCCACTTGAAGATGACCTGTAGTGGCTTGAAACCGGTTGTGAGATGATTTTGCAGAGTTGGCCATATTCTTACACCTTTATAGTCCACAAAATTGTTTGTAAAACGAATAATGAACACTTGCACAAACAACAATGAAATTTACATCAATAAAATAATACTTACATCTTGCTTCATGCCATCACAAACAAGATTTTTCAGCTGACTGATACAAATATTGATGCGAGCTCGTCTTTTCTTCTCCATCATTGGTTTACGAATCTAAATAAAAAATAAAGAATAAATAAAATAAAGTATTTAAAACAAAACAGTAGATGAAGAGAATCAATTACCTTTCTGCTTTCCCAAATAACTGGTGAACTGCTTTCTTCTGAATTTTGCATTGTCACGCTGGTTCACATTTCACAATACGACATCTGTCAGTTATAGACGGGCTAATATTATTGCGAAATGGCAGCAATTCGTACCACGCTGCAAAGTACGACTTTTCAGTGATATTATTATCAGTTTTCTTAAGGTTACGAAGTTCTTAATCTATTAAGACGATTGATTGCGAACTTTTTTTTCCTTCTTGTTATCTTTTAAGAAATGATAATTAAGATCTACACTTGTAATTATCAGTAGCAGACTTATATCACATGCGATGGCAAACGAACTATCATTCAGATCACACTTCAGTCTGATTTATGAAATGGTGAAACGACGTATAAATGTAGCCTTTGGTCACTGAAATATAACAATAAACTGCTACTGGATCAGTGCTGATCAAGTGATGTATTATTTTCCAAGACAGCCATTCGGTTTCAAAAATGACTTAAGATTTTTTACTTCCAGTTATTAAATTTATGTTATCCTCGCCATTAATAACAGTTCAAAATAAATAAGATTTCCATGAATCAATGGAAATCTCGAATAAGCTCTAAAATATTTTTACTAATGTTTCTTTTAGTCAGAAACGTGTGTATAAAATCATCGCGTATCATTCGATTCGGTATCTGTAAACTTTCAGGATATTTGAAAACATTTAATAACAGATTACTCAAACGTCCAATAACTGCAATAAGTATAAAATACTCGTAATTCATTAATATAAGCATTTTCATTCACTGTTTGACTTTACAAGAATGGAATTGCTCACAACGTCATGAGTTCGTCCATTAAGTTTTATCACCTTTTTAAGGAGTGTGAGTGATTCTTGAGAAGCCGTCCATGATTCGTGCCTGGAGGCTGTGACCGTGACAAGGTTTGCACGTGCGTACTTTTTATTCGCAATTTTCATCCACAGTCGTGCTCTGCCAAGTGTGGGAACGCTCCGCCCACGTAGAGACCTACTTGTCAATCAATACCATGTTGCCAACGTACCTCAGGTGATAAATAACATTACTACAGAGTGGTTTGCAAATGTACTGCGTTGTAAGTTGATGATGGTTGATTTTTTGTTGTCAAAGGAGGAAATAATTTTCCGCCCTTATTAAAATATCTCCTGTTCCTTCAATTTACGAAGTATTTATACTTTCTTGAGAAATTCGTCCTCTTTCCGAATTCAATTACTTTGTTTTTGGAGATGCACAAAATATATATTTCCCTCTGAGTCAGCCATGAGATATACAAATAATGAGCTAATTCTCGAATAAAACCAATAAATTATAAAGTCAATCCATCGATAATTTTTCTCCGAGAGAGAATATAGTAAGTTCAGAACGTATTGTGAACTCCAATACAGTAGAAAGTAAATCATATGAGTTAAAGATTGACAAGTTCAAATATCCACAGTTCGAGATATAAATGCAGGAAATTAAAGGGTTACTTGCAGATAATGAATTTCTAGTTTTCTGCGATTTTCTTGTACCTTATATTATTAAAGAATTTTTAAAAAAGTTTGACATTTTTTTACCCAATGGTTCAAGAGATATTTCTGTTTACATAGTCGATAGATTTTCTAAACGGTAGCACAAATCGACTTGCTTAAGTTCGCTGCCTTGCGAAAATATCCAAATTATTAGTTGAAAAACAGATATCAGAACATATATCTATTAAGTATTATCAAAACTGACTTAAAAATAATGCAAATTAATCATTTTATTCATATGTCAGCAGTTGTCTTGTTTTGGACCACTCTTGCTCCGTTACCTTACAGCGTATTTTCTTCCATTTTCTAAGGTGAATATCTCCACAACAAATGAGTTTTGTTACGTAAGAAAAATAATATGAATTATTTATATCAAGAAGACTAATATTATGTTATAATATCAGAAAAGTCAATTTAGCTGCAAGTAACCCTTTAAACACAATGAACTAATGATATACTATTGCGTGTTCTATGATGTTAAAAGAGCTGAGAAAATTTTAAGAATTGGAGTCAACTTTCTGAAATTTCCAATAGTTAAATCTGATTTCAAACAAATATAACTTTTAACTATTACCACATAAATTATTATATATTTTTAACTGTTTCTATCAACCCATCCATTGATTCAATTGAATAAAAACACCTTTATATTCTTCAGTAATATCCGGACTCTTCAGTTTTCCTTCAGTAAACCAATTCCCACAGTATTCTGATAAAACAAACAGCACTGCAAATCTGGGGTTTATTTGTGTGCTAATATATAACCGATTATAAAGTCCTTGAACTAAATAAGATCGGAACCAACATCATTCATCAAACTGGGCAATCACATTATTATCTTGTTTAAACTACAGTGGAAAAAAATTCGCACATTGTTTTCAGTGTTGATACTCCTCTTCAATAAAACAAATAAATCCATTTTTGTTTGATAATAAAACAGAGATTGGATAAATAAAGTTGATTTGTAAGAAAAGCTTCAGAGATCTGAAATTTACAATTGAAGGATTAAGTAATATTAAAAAACTTGGCACATTTCAGAGAGGACAAAAATTGACGTATTTCTTCCTATACAATAACACTTGCTGCAGTTACTTCAGTTGGATCTGAAAAAAAAATATTACAGTGTTCTTTATGAATGCAAATAATCGTATTATAAAGAGCTCTAAACATCACCATTTAACAACAACCAAAAATAAAGGAATTTTCATAATCGGGGTCTTATTTTCAATAATCTATGATGCATTATTATTTTAAACGAAATAACTATAAAAAAGCACAAAAAATGTTGACATTGCTCTATAAATCATTATGTAAATTGTTATAAAATATAGCACTTTTATTTTTACTTTAGAAAACTAAAACAAACTACCAAAGTAATAAATTTCCTTTTCCTCTACCCATCATCATCAAGGAGGGTGTTGAATAAATAATAAAAAAGTTGATCATCTCTATTCCTGTTGATCTGATGAAAGTTGCGATTAATATCCCGTTAGCCTACGTAGATGATGATAAAATTAGTTATGATTTGATGAGATGTAAATGACGTCAGTTTTGTTGTGGAGAGACTGGAGACTGCATGGGAGTAGAAGTGTTTCATCCTGGGAGTCATGCGACCGTGCGTGACAGCGAAATAGAAGAGTTTAGCATGGAAGCTATACAAATTTCGTTTATTTTTCTTGAATTAAAAGTATATAATTATTTAATAATGTTTAAATAAAGGCAGTGTTTCTGCTCATTGATTATTTTTTAAGTTATCAGATCATTTCAATATTTTCCAGTTTTCTTTATCATTCATGTTAATTTAAATGATTATCACTTTATCAACATTTCAATTTAAAAAATAACACTACTCATATTTAGTTTTAAATATTTGATTTTTATTTTAGATTTTTGTAAGTTTTATATGGTAATATAAAACTACCTAAAAATCTAACATAAAATCAAAGATGGTGATTTACATTTCTCGTAATATATAAATTATTGTGAAATCGAGTTGAAATACAAAATATTATATTATGTATCTTTGCTTAGAATGAAGACAAATAGTTTTCAGGTTACAATATGAAACTCCCTAAATTATGCAGTACTACTTAACTGGTTCAAATGTCTTTCTTTGTAATGGATATAATTGTTTCTTAAAAATCACTTTTTAATATTTTTTATTTCCATCACTAAAGCTGAAAAGTGGCTGAGCAAACAACTGAATTTTTATTTGTTGAGTAATAAAACTGTCCAAATTAATTCCAACCAAAACGAAGCACTTAAACAAACCTTTCATCCAAAAAGGAAACAAAGCTATCCCGTTATCCCCATAAATAATTATTCACCCAATTTAAACAATAACCCATGCACCCCTAAATGAAATAACCGGACGATTATCTCTCCCCAGTTTTTTTTTTTCATATCTTTATCTGCAGCTTCCTACTAACCCATCTTCATAAAAACCCTTTTTTATCTTTAATAAAAAGCAGCCAATTGAGATGTCAAAAGTGGACGTTGAAAAAGTGCGTTTTATTAACGTTGAAACCCGTTATGAATTAGAATAGTAGTTAAGGTTCATTGCTGGATAATAGGGAAGACTATAGAGAGGAAGAAAATGAACTAAGTTGGTTTTCGACTCGGTTATCACGGGGCAGATTTGGTGGGAGGTTGTATTACAGATTATACTTAGAAATATTTTATTTTATTATAAATAAATACAAAAAACAACAATTTAATATTTCAATAATAATTCGTGTCTCTTAAAGGATTCGAACTCATATCGTTTTATTATATTATTCTTATTCTGCCACATTATACATAATTATTATTTATATTTGTATATCCAGTTATATAAACAAACTGTTATTTCCTGTGGAATATTCATTGTTATGCTTATGATTCCAGTGCAATAATGTACATTTTGTCATTGTTGGTGTAAATGGGATTATATCTCGTTTTAACAATCAATAAATTGAAATTGAAATAGACATTTCTTTTACACTAACGTCGTAAGTTTGCATGAAGGCAGCAAATCCTCATTTACGAATTCAAAGTGCTTTCACATGAATTGCACCGAGACAAAGTATACATATAGTTTCCTTCACCAGATATTATTACATTGTTATGGACATAAAAACTGATACTGTAACAGGGATTATCTTGTGACAATAAATTGAATTGGATTATTTCGTATACGCACAGATGTAATAAAAAATAAAATTTTGGATTCAAAAGTAAAAGCATAAAACGAGAAAAATGTGTTTATCATTACAATAACTACATTATTAAAATAGAAACAGAATAGAAGACGAATATATATAGTAACACATAATTATAATACTTCATAAACAGCATCAGTGATTGCGTCAGTTCAGTGTCGGTTTGAGAGAGCCGATATGGCAATCGCGTCGTCCACTCCTTGAGAGAATTGTCAGAATCCGACCCTGCATCTGTCTACTACCTGACAAACAAATTTGACAACCATGATCTATAGTAATATATATTTTCAATTTTATGTGTTTTATCATTAAAAAGATTGTCACTCTAGAATGTATTAGTTGCATTCAGGTTTTCTTATCTCCAACTTATATCATAACTTTTTATTTCATTTTTTGTTAACTCCTTATACATTCATCGCCTCATCCTTTGCACTTAAATCAAATCCGAAGCGCACATAAAATCCTCGCTGTTATATATGCACCGTGCCAAACAATAAAAATTAAAAGTTGAAAATTTAATATAAAGAAAAACCGGATTTTATACAATATATCATTTTTACCATCTTGATAAGCGCGTGTGGCATCCTTATTGTTTTACGGAATCTAATAATCTGACAAATAAAAAAAAAATCATATAAAATTATTTATATGCCTAACTGGTTTGAGAAATTGAAAAACAAATAACTTAACACGTTATTTAAATTCTTTTGACATCATCAGGGAAAGAAAAAAAATGTTTATCCCCAGATTTTTCCAAGCGTCAATTTTATTTAACATAAATTTACTTAATCCGTAGAGCGTTTGAGTAAGTAAATAAAGCTATTCACCTATTTTTAATCGCGAAACTAGTTTTCCCGGACGAGTTTCCCCCCCCTAATTCGCTAATGTGTTAGTATAAATTAAGTTCTTGGTGAAAAATGTCTACTTAATGATCTTACAACGCAATACTGGAAGTGATTTTCTATTTTAATGATTAGCTAATACGGAAACCGGTATCCGATTCTCTCTTAATCAGTTAAATAAATACGGACTAAGTGTTGATTTACGATGGATTTATGTATTTGATAATAGGATTGACGCCTTTTATATCTTATTTTAGAAGCTTACTTTGATTTCTATAAACTTGTTTTTCTATCAAAATTTACGATAATGAAATAAAAAAAATGGTAGACAGCAGTTGACATAGAGATTCCTGCTGGCTCCTGGGGATTTTTTTGTTTGTTGTGTAAGCAAATCAATTTCGATTCCAGCAGGTTCCATGAACAATAAAATTTTACTATTAACGCTGTAGACCTATAATTTAATTTGCATTATTGCTCTGCCAAGGTGCCAATATTACACTATAAATTCCATAGTTGCATAATGAATAGAATAATTGCATAATGAATTACATAGTTGCATAATGTTCAGTTATTTACCATCTCAGGAATTAACAAACCACAATATTCTTATTAAAAGTAAATCAGAAAAGAATTTACTGATCAATAGGTTGTACTTACTTACTTAGGTAGTCCGTTAATCAGTATTAAGCGCGGACACCAACACTAAGTTGGTCTTGCCGAAGTTACATCGACGGCTGGCAAGGCCCAACGACTAATTTTCAGTTATGGGGTTAAATTAAAACCCAAGACTAAAACCCCCACAATGTTCAAAGGAAGAACACCTTTCCACATGTAAACGTAAATAACCATTAAAATATGAAAAATATTATTATACTATGAATACATTTACATACACAATTTTTATTAAAAGTAATACACAAAAATAACAAAGATTTTCTGAAAATGCCACACTCCACCAATAAATAACTCATTTAGTAAAAGATACCCAAAAATATACAAAAATATCGATAGTAATCTATCGCCAATATTCCCCTCTCCACTATTATGACAACGCGTGCCCCTATTTATATAAGAGACAGCTCTCTCTATATGTAACCTGTATAAACCCTGATACTTATCGTTTTAAAAACTAATCAGTTTCATCCTCTGATGAACTTGTGGATAAGCAGCTATGAGTTAAATATGTAGTGCAAACATATATGAAGAAGATACCTGGACGGAGATGACACGATAGACGCCTTTTAAGGAACATTCGATACCCATTGCGATCATATCTGAAGAACAGTGGTGAGAAGGAACTGACTGGGGTTCTCGGGAAGCTGTGAAGAGGTTTTTCTTTAAATTAGGATTTATGGTTTCTTGTTTTAATGGATAGTTTGTTCCAGTTCTGAATAGCTTGTCTTATATTTAGTAATGCTTCTGACATTGGCTATTATGTGAGGTAATACTAATTAGATTTCATAACTAACTCCATAGATTATCCAATAAGCATTCGAAGATATGGAATGTTACTACAGATTTTATTCCAATAACTATAAAGATAATTATCATTTCAATTTTCAAAGCATTATCCCCAATAGATTTTAGAAATTGATGTGAAACGAATTTTTTGACTGAAGTGAAAATTTTCACCAATATAACAGATAAGAAATCATTTGCTATATTTACTATGTTAGGCAAAATTCATTGTTATACAGAAAACAGAATTAAAGGAGTCGAAAATGACGGAACCCAATTTTGGATATGTTGCAAAATTATAGATTTTTTTATTCATATACTATTGCACTGTTAGTGAACCTTCTTTAGTTTGTTTGGATAAATTTGTTTCTGTCGTTTCAGGTTAATTGTACAATTCGTTTTCGTACAGATTGTAATAAACAGTCTTCATCCATGTTTTATTACAGATTACCAGCTGAAACCATCCAATACAAAAATTAATAACAAAAGCTTACACTCCTAACATATATTCTCAAAGGAACACCACAATAAAAATTCCTTTATATCCAGAAACTCAATTCTTCCTATTCCTTCCCACTCTTGTACCTCAGCACTAATCCAACCCCAAACCAACCCCGCAATAAGGGTGACCCACATCCCACCGAAGAAACTCAACAACATTCTGAATCTTATCAGATGAGAAGATCAGTTGATGCACCCACTCACATCAGAGGAGCGCTCACTGAAAAGAAGATGTGTGTGGACTGAAGAAGATGCTTATCGCTTGTGTCACAAGACCAAAATCTTATCTTTAGAGAAATCTCTGGGAATTCGAAGATGCTGGGGTTGCCAGGTTGATGGGTTTTGGAGAGCTGGTATCTAGTGTTGAACATTGATAGTGTTCAGTTATTTCTTCTGTGAAAATTAGAAAAATATTGTGATATAATTCAAATAATAACAATATAAAGAAGCATTATTTACATATATACAAAACACTTGAATGTTATTCAATAAACAAAATATTACAGTAGTTGTAATAAAGGGGTTTTGAAACCAAACACTTTTCTTCAAAAATGCAATATATTTCAGTACCTACGTGGTACCGTCATCAGGCAAATAAATTTTTACAAAAATGTTAACAGGGAATATGAACAAAGAATAATAACAATGATAATCTTAAAATTCAATATGAGAGGCTCAATTCAGAAGGGTTTTGGAGTTCCTGGTGCCTGGCATTCCCTTCTGAATTGAGCCTTTCATTTTGAATTTTAAGATTATCATTGTTATTATTCTTTGTTCATATTCCCTGTTAACATTTTTGTAAAAATTTATTTGCCTGATGACGGTACCACGTAGGTACTGAAATATATTGCATTTTTGAAGAAAAGTGTTTGGTTTCAAAACTCCTTTATTACAACTACAGTATGAATGAACCAAGAAGAAGTTTCCATCTATATAATAGATGAGACCTGACAACTGTGTAGCCTACTCTCAGTTGCTGATTTTGGAGCAGTCTAGATTAATAATTATTTTTTTATAGAAACTTTTAAACAATTCTGAGTTGGCAACTTCATGTAACAACAACTTCAGTTTTCTTTAAAAGAAAAATGAAGAAAATTTACCCATAATTAACATTTCTAAGAGGATTTTTACACTTTTCCCCAAGAAAATACCCTCCAAAAGATTAGTCACCATTGCTTTTGCCTTTAGTTCTGTTAAATTGTTTGATTATAACATTTTTACTGAAGGGAAGGTAATGTTATTTAAAGCTTAACTGCTTAACCACCAAGAAATTTTCAGTTTAAAACTGACAATTGACCTTAAATAAGAATAATAAGTTCTTTTTTATAGAAATTAAATGACTGTACTTTGTCTCCAACTTACTATCAACACAGTCATACAAGTCTTTCTTATTAAATCAGACGGTACTATTTCAAGTTGTTTTCAACAATTCATATTATATTATGATATCATTAACAAGGAATGAAAAAATATAATGATTGCTTTAAAAAATGTAAAAAAAGATCGCGATTTTGCAAAAAAAAAAAAAATTTGCGATCTCATTAACGTGAGAACAAGGCAATATAGATGTTTTTATACTCATTTGAATCATATTTTCGAGATCTTTCCAACAGTACCAAAAACATGAGAATCCGTTTAAAAAGTTACGTTGAAAAATATCAAACGCGGGATTTCCCTCTTTTGGATGAATTTTAAGAGGGATTTCAAAATTTTGTGCGGGATTCCCGCAATTCCGCGCCTTAGTGTGAACCCTGCTCAGATAGGTCAATCTCCATCCTCAGATAGGGCAATCTCCAGTCTGGGAGGTCAAGGTCTCAAAACCCAGAATCGCTAAAGTGCATTTACCGTTAATCTAAATAAGCTTTTAAAAACTGAGTCTGTTATTACTCCAAATCACTTTAAAATTGAAAAATGGTATGAATTAAAAAGAGTAAAAATTTGGCGGTGGTGCTTTGTCCTCGCTATCCAAAACAATAGTGCTTTATGATAAATAGGGCCTATATTTTCAATCATAAAATTTTTACAAATTCATTGATTCTGTAAATTAACACAATTTTATTATGTACAGGGGGTCCAATTTTAACATGTTGCTCCAGGGTATCAACATTTGTAATTACGCCCCCTGCCTTCAAATTATATTACAGAAATGAAATTGTATACTACGATGGACCAGAAGGATCACTTCATTATTCAGCAATGGGCCGATACATTTGTAGGACCAACGAAGAAGTCAGAAGTACCAATGAAGAACTCTGAAGTTTTGGACCAACGAAGAAGTACGAAGGCTGAACGAAGAACTCGGAAGGACCAACGAAGAACTTGGAGGTTTTAGACCAACAAAAATTTCTGAGTTCTTCATTCAGCCTTCGTACTTTTTCGTTTTTCTAAAACTTCCGAGTTCTTCGTTCAGCCTTCGTACTTCTTCGTTGGTACAAAACTTCAGAGTTCTTCATTGGTACTTCTGACTTCTTCGTTGGTTCTTCCGAGTTCTTCGTTCAGCCTTCGTACTTCTTCGTTGGTCCTACAAATATATCTGCCCATTGCTGAATAATGAAGTGACCCTTCTGGTCCATCGTTAAACTCCACTTCTCTACTTTTCCTTGTTTATTATTAGCTCTACACGTTTCAAAGCATATTAATCCTAAATTATTATTAAGCGCTTGAAAATGAAGTGATATATACTTTGAAAACTGTAAAACGAATAATAAACACCGAGAAGTAGAGTTTAATCCAATGTCTATATAACTAATAGGTTTTAAAACTCTATTGTAATACTCTGCTGGTAATTAAATTTAAAATTTGGTGGTGTTTCTGTTTGTGCTTCCTATCAGAAATGAGTGACGATATTGTGCAGCACTGTAACTGAATTGATCTTTTTAAATAAATATGTATACTGTATATCTGGTTACAGATTTGAATTATTTACTTATTAATCTCATAATGGAAAACATCATAAGATATATATTATTGTGTAGGTTTGATTGTTATTGTCCAAGTAGACTATAAAACGTTTCACTGATTAATGGAATAATGTACTAACTAATATTGAGTAGCAGGTTTACAATTTCCTCTTGAGAATGACTGGAAGTTTTCATAATATTACAAACAGTTCGTCTGAAACATATTTTGGTGTCTGCTGAGTTTACAAATCTTTGAAAGCATTGAAAAATCACAATTCCCAGTAATAAAATGATGATTTGGAATATTTGGGAAAGTATGGATTTACTATTAGTTCTTGTAACTATATTGTATTTTAGAGATTAACAAATCTAGGTACTAATTATTATCATCACTGGGGTATCTTGATTGAATGTGCCAATCCTCTGTTTAAAAATCGAGTTTATTCGTATTTTGACATAAATGTTTCAGAACTACGATATAATTATGTCTCTATAGCTCACCAGGATTGGATTAACCAAGGTAGTGGGTTTGAGTTCCACTGGAGTCGAAATTTTATTTGCTTAATTAATATTTCTAATGCATCGTAGCCGCGATGCACCATTTCATTTTCGTAATTTATAATTTTCTTGTCTCTATTAATTTTAAAAACACTAAATTCCCTTTTAAAATATGTTTTATTTCCCTTCTCTGTTAGGTTCACTTTTACAAATGGAAGGATGAAGATATAAAAGTATGTTGGGGGGGTATGGGTG
>JAQIWE010000319.1:0-24062 GCA_034698565.1 Campodea plusiochaeta | reverse complement strand
TGTTGATCACATTGAATTGAAGCTGAGAGAAGTAGGGGAGCAAAAACGAACACAATAAGCACAGCTGGCGTGACACATGTACAGAATAATACTTTAGTACGAGGCCTCACATGTATACCTATAAGGACCTTCGTAATCATTATACTTTGTATAATTATGTTTATTACTATTGCTCTTATGTCATGAAGTGAAATAATAGCTATTATTGTATCTAATTGCCTTTTATTCGGGGTTATGTGGAACTAAGCGGAAAATATTTGGAATGAACTTTGGTATAATTTATGTGTTTTAGAATGAAATATATATTGGTTGCTGGGTCAAACATTGCAAAAGGGTGATTTGCCATGGAAGAACACATTTTTCTTTATTCTTTATTAGTACATGCTTATTACTGCGGTGAATCTTAATTAAAACCACTGATGACTTGTGATTTTTTTTATATTGACTGTGATTCCAGAGTGACTGACAATTCAGAAAAATCATTTTGGTTGTTTATGTGATGCATGACAAATCTCGTAAAAAGAGATCGTCTTCTATTCCTGCAAAGTTCGATTTTTGATCATTTAAAATTAAATATATTTTCAAGAGTTAAGACTTCGTCAAAAAATATTGCTTGCTTATTCATTATCTACGTAAAAGGACTATCAAATTTGAAATATGACAATAATCTTAGGTAATCTGATGCAAGAAGTGCACCAAATGAGTTGAAATAATTATTATTATCTCGGAAGTCCTTTTAGGGAACCTTATCGCAATTATAATTACTTATTTCTTACACTTTGCACTGTTTTAATGGAAATTTCTATGAAACGAAATTTTCACGAGTCGGTCACAACAGTGATAATACTACACATTAAAGAAACTTAATATGTATTCTCCTAAACACAAATATATGAAATTTAAAAACCACGTGAATAAGTAATAAATTATGAGTAAACATCCCACCCACCTTGTTCTAGTGGTTCTGTTATCATGTCTTTTGGTTTCCTCCATAGTGAGATCGTTTTTAAAAGCAGATATTGAAGAGAGGAGAGAGAAAAAGAGAGAATAAAGAAGCTTTTCTGTGATGATCTTGTAATCCTTTGGGAACTTTAGGACAAACCTTTACTTGGTTTGCTGCTTTTTCATTCAAAACTTTTCTTTCGCAATTGAAAACTTCAAAAGTGGGTAGTAAGTGGAGCGAGAAAGAGAGAAATACGGCATGTTTTATTGTTTACAGTGTATTCATACGTGGAATCTTCTTGCTTCTTTGATCGGATGTAATTGTTAGCTCTTCAGTAAGCATTTATGTTTTTGTGAGTTACACGTTTTGGGTAGTATTTAATTGGTTTATAATATTTGTATGAGATTATAGTTGTCATAAGATGTTTTTAAGTATAATACTTATTTTATTATATTTTCCGTTAACAGATTACTGGTATATCTAACAATAAAATCTGAAGTACGATAACTATTTTTGATGCAATCCGTATCATTAGATTAGTTTGTGTTTCTTAATATGTCATGAATATAAGAAGTAACAAAGTAGTTTATTTATTAACGTAATTGTTGGTTCATTATTTATATTATTTTCGTCAGGTTTATTAAATTGAAGTTTAAATGTTTAATATACAGATCTTCATAACAATTATAACTTTTTACACACATCTGTTATGGATCGTCTTCCTGTTCTATATGCAAACAACAGCGACACATTTGAATGATGTGTTGCCTACCCTCCAGGACACATCTGACCCAAACAACCTATCTCCTCTTTTTGTCGTGTCCTTCTCCACTTGTAAGCGAACTGATTGCAATACACTTTGCTCCAACTGAAATCCTCCTTGTTGGTTGAAGTCGTACTACTACTACTTCTTAGCAGCAGAAAGGTCAAATTGTCTATGTGTTTGTCTATGAGCAATCTCCCTCCCACCTCCCACTTTCTATCCTCTTGAAGCCCAAAGAGATCTTGGGTCGGTAATCAAGTCGCTCTTCTCCGTTCGTCTTTCGATTTAGGATCCTCCCGTTGGGAAGATCCGTTTCACACTCGAAGAAGGAAATATCTCGAATGTTGACAAATCGATCAATTGGAGGGAGAGTCAGGTGATCAGTGGTCCTTCTCTTTTCGTTCCATACAGGTGGGGGGTGGGAGGAGGTGGGGTCCACGGGAGATTCCCACAATACAAAATCAATACAGATACCTGCACAGCAGCGGCTGGGGAGTTGGAATGGCCTCCCCGGAGTTGCCGTTTCTCTTTTCCTACTCTGTTGCCAGATTACCCCCTTCCGAGAGTGCATGAAGAGGAAAGAAACTGCAAAAGAAGTGAGGCGATTCATTCCCCCCTTGGCTCTTTTGTATTCCTGCTGCGTCCCGACGACCAGATGAAACCGACGCCAGGGACCTCTGGGGCCCGGCGGGACACGTACAATATAAAACGTATAAAATTTACCAAACAATTCACTGACTACATACAGTACAAAATTACCCTCAGCTGGAAAGTACAATTCTTTATTTTAATTTTCAGAAAAGAAAGAGTAAAGTTGAGGAAAAGAGAATATTAGTAGATTTATGACATCGAATAAAACTTTGTCTCCTGAAGATTTTTAAAATGGTGATTAAAACATTCCCAAAATTTGTTTACAACACATATTAAATATTATTAACAAAGCATGACAATAATGATATAGAAACTGTAAGTAAAAGCTGCAACTGAGAAAAAGGAGATCTACATGATGGGGGATGTATAAATAAAAAAACTATCTGAAAAAAGTCAACTTAAAATGTTTTCATTATTTATCTGAATATAAAATAGAAGGTAAAACTTAAACTACTTTTGGATTGAATAATTAAATATAAATAAATCATTTAAAAAATTAATTTAGTCATTTTTTTGTATTTGGCATACAAACCTATCATTTATTACAGAATCATAATGTAAGTAATTTTTATTGAATAACTTCTACCAGTGCTACGTATTATACTACAAATTATAGAATGTTCACATCACGACATTACCTGTCATATTTCCAACTATAATAGTAAACCAGTCATTGCTTTTGTAAACCACAACTTACGAGCTAACTACGTGTTGGTTATTTAGTTTAGACGTAATATTTTTCCTCTGTTTCAAGGACGGTAAAGGTTGATTAAAAAGAATTTCCTTTCAACATTTTTAATTAGTGGAATAATTATACTGCTTCTTTATACACACTAAAATAATATGAGTTGAAATTACCTAATGCCAATGAAATTATGCCCGTGGAAAAGTTGTTGGAGTAATGTTATTCGTTGTATATTTCATTCAATGTACTTTGAGCATTTTTAAATATTTTATCTATATAAGTATGAGGTGATATCCTGTATTTTAAACTGAAATAACTGATAATGAACATAACTGTTTCGCTTTAACAATAACTTTTATTTATATGCTATATTTACTTACTGTATATATTTTATACCTCCTTCCCGACAAGTATTTACTTAACTGGATTGAGGTAAATGTACAGAAGTGAAGTAAATCTTTGTACAAACAAGTAAAGCGAAGACATTTGCGGTTCAGTTTCTTCCACGAAACTTTTTATTACTGCCCTAGTGATGCTGCTGTCTCTCTATTTCCTCTCTCTCTCTCTCTTTCTCTTTCTCCACCTTTCTCTCACTCTCTCGTTGGACTCCCAAGGGAGAACTCACATTCCATATATCCATACTCAGGTTTCTTATCCACTTTGGTTGCTCTAATCATTTTTCGACTTGAAATTGGCACATATCCAAGTAGGGTGCTGCACGAGAAAAGAAAAAAAAGAAAGAAAAAAAAATCTGCAACAAATGTTTGAACTCCATCCGCTTGTTTGGTCCGCAATTGGGTCTGCCTGTTTATTTTTTGTTGCTATTGCTCGTCGGTATGTGCTGTGTTGCCATATTGCATGGTTGAGTTGGTCCAGCAGCATCCAGTAGGGAAAAGATCGATCGATCACCGGTGATTGGGTGCCAACACTCTCCATATATATACAGGGGATGGATGGATAATAGCAGGTGCACTAGAATACCAAGTGGGAAGCATTTAATACATTTTTTCTACTCTTTGTATATTCATTTTTGGGAGAATGAAAAATGTGTACACGAAATTGGAATGTGAAGTTTTTTTATATTGCGTGGGAGGATTATTGTAGTGATATTTAATCATTTTATTTGGTTTTGGGTAATGGGAAAATTCGACAATTTCATCAAAGTGACATGAAAACTAAAT
Organism: Campodea plusiochaeta; assembly: GCA_034698565.1. NCBI lineage: Eukaryota > Metazoa > Arthropoda > Diplura > Rhabdura > Campodeidae > Campodea > Campodea plusiochaeta. The sequence goes on along the minus strand of JAQIWE010000319.1, from coordinate 19,839 downwards.
ATTGCATTGTAAAGTTTGAAGTACACTGTAATATTTGCTCATTATTCAGTGTTTCGGATAATAATAGTTATATAAATGTGGAATAGAAAAAACATTGAAAATTTTGGAGAACATCTAACATGCGATATAGGGCTAGATATAACCAAGAGCAAAACACAACAACAAGAAGGGTTTGCAGTAAAATATCTTCCACTCTGAAGCAAAAGTAGCTTAGTGTACTAAAATTGAATAATTAAAAAATTGACATACAAAATAAAATATTCAAACAGCACTAAAGATTGTACACTAAAAAGAAACGATGATTAAAGATGATTAATTTCGACGAACTAGTCAGTTATTAGCGTTCCCACATTTTATTCATTTATTTTATTTTATTCATTTCTTGTACTTAAATATTGATATTGTATAATTATTTTACTATACCATAAAACTTGCAGAAGAAATCATACAAAAGTAGTGAAAATATAGTAATACAAGAATCGTCATTAAGAAAATGCATGCAACAAGTTCAATATTAATTTGTTACAGATAAGTTGCAATTCTTCTAGTTTATAGGGAAATCCCATTCAGTCTCACAAAAATTACCCAAAAATTCTGAGATAAATGATCATTTATAAAACCACATCCTGTGCTATGAAGACTGATACCAGTCACTAAAAAGGAATATTCATTTCATTGATACACACTCATTATTGTTAAAAAGTTTTAAGTTTTGATCTTACAAAATAAATGCACAGGTTTCTCATGTAGATGTAAAATACAAATTTGTTGTGTAGTTAGTATAAAGATTTATCTCTGGGAACGGAAAGATGAGGCGAATCAGAAACTGGCAGACAGTTTTACGTCAAGTTTTAAAATAGTAAAAGACGTCAGCGTTGTGTTAATTAGCCAATCACTTTTTTATACTTTTCTATTCTTATTCAAATTCTGAAATATTAAACCTACGTAAATTTCTAACACGATAAACAATAACTCTGAAGTGAAAAGTAAGTAACGTTACTGAAATAAAATCAACAGAAGGTATTGACATCTTGTGCTAACTGCCATAATGTGTTGTTATAATCATGCTACTTTCGAAATGTCAAACCAAAATTGTTTTTCACTGCACAAATACTTATTAAAAAGGCAAATAAAATTAAGTTAAGTAGTGACTGAAATCAGTTTATCAAAGATCACGATGTAAGATGTGTCTCAATAAATCTTTAATAGCAAAAAGAAAAAAAGGTTCTGATAAGAAATTATCATTATAAACTCGAATTCGTGATATTAGTATTTAAACTTCTATTTTCTAATTTTTTAATCTGATTTTTTCTCTGCCAGTCTCTACGTTATTCCTTTATTTTATTGCATAGAATTTAGAAGCCCCGCCGAAAGTAAAACTTATCCAGGAAACTGATATCCAGGTAAATTCATTCCGGATATAACTTTTGACTAAGATATCTGTGTCTCTGTTTTACTTGTATTGAATTTATCAGAAATGCAAGTTCGAAAGTGGCAATGAGAAAATAACCATGAAAGGCAGAACTCATCCTAAACAGTGGCAATATCATCTTCCATACCTTCACCTAACACATTGGCTATATCTTCATTCATCAATAACATCCTTATTAAATATTTCGCGTATGTCTGTATCACAGCAAAATTCTGAATCCTATAGTGTACAGATCTTTTACTTATCCTATAAGTGCGAAACCTGTTCCAATGCATTTAATTTAAAATGTGGCGAATGGCGCGAAATATCAGTGAAATCATTAAATCTAATTATGAAACGCTAAAAAAATCTACTGGAATGTAAACAAAAGAATAAAATACATTACATTAACAAACCGTAACATGAAAGGGAAATAACTGACCAAGAAACTTCTCTAATGCATAATACTTATACACTGTAACCTGTATGAGAGAAAGAGACTATTAAAATTACTCCTTCATGACAAAGTGATGAAGTATTGATATAAATGGAAAATTAAGTTTGAGAAAAGCGAAAGAAAGAAAGAGAGAGAAGCCCAAAAGAAAATGGTCGAAATTTGGTTTTTGCCGTCATTAAAGTTGAACATGAAAGAAATGATAGAAGTGTAGAGTTTTGTGTGCTGAGATGAGTATTGTATTTGAGTCTTTTGCGAATGTATGTGGCACCATCAGGTGCACTTCTTCCCCCTTCTTTTCTCGCCATCTGGTTTCCTCGTTAGTACTGATGACGTCCATGTTGCCAACTCTTATACTTTGTCTCAAGAAAACTGGACTTCTGTCATCGCAATATTTTTGGAAGAGAAGAGTTGCCCTCTAGGATCAAGAAATATCAAATGTATTTCCTTTCTCTTCTTTACTACACAATTTTCCTTCTCTCTCGTTTTATTTTTTTGTAAAATTTATGACGCAGGAAAAACTTAATTTGCTCTTCTTTATTTTGAGCGACAACCAAGACCAATATACGTCAAGCTTGCTGGAATGATTGAATTTTAATTTCAAAGCGTGAACTGACCCTTCGCCCTCTTACTCTCGTGCCCACTTTATTGTTTAGAAACAAGTGTAAAGAAGAAGGGGAGTAGTTTTCTTTTTACATGTTGGGAACATAAAGAGTCAACATATGTTGCTGCAACAAGTGTGGAAAGAGCGAAGAGAGGAATTTGCACTTCTTGGGTTTTGCAAATCCAGTTTCTATATTATCTCTGAGCATTTGATATTAGGTGATATGAACTAATTAAACAGAAAGAAAGGAGATCAATTGATCAAAATGTTTTAGATCTTATTTATCTAAATTATATTCTAAAACAATAATAATTTGTTCGAAAGTTTCCTCAGGAATACTGGTAAGAAATTATCAGCTTAAAATGAATATAGATATTTAATGATGAATGAATGTGATATCGAAATGAATCGAATAATTTATTATAATGTAATAAAGTAAAATAATTTAAAAATTTATAATACTCAACTTCAATTCAGACCAACATACCATCATCCCCTATACGACCATCGAAAACATTTTCTCTCAAACTTTTTTGAAATAAACTAATAATGACCCCCTAACCCTGAATATGAATGACGACTAATCATACCAATTTTTATGAATGTGGTTGAGATGAAATAAGATGTGGCATCGTTGCCCCCTTGTGCCTCCTCCCTCCCAGTATTGATTCGCCGGAGAGCGCGCGAGAGAGAGAGGGAGAGAGAGAGGTGCCAAGAAGAGACCGCCGCGTCACCTGTTTAACACGTCGGCAGGACATAGGAGGTGGGAGGGGGTAGGGGGAAAGAGCGGGGGCGGAGGATATGGCGCCTAACTTCTTCATTCTTTCCAATTAAAAAGAGTTCGACCACCTGCGTTTTATTCAGCCAATTGAAGAATGAGATCACCACTTTTCTTTTTTCTTTCGTTCTTTCCTTTGGCCTCCCGCCATTAATGCGTGGGAATTAGGAAGAGGTAAAGTAGGAGGGACTGATGACAGGTTTAAGAACCAATCAAGCGAACTCCTGCTGCCAGGTGAGAAATAAAACGGAATTTAGATTTTTATTTTTTTTGTTGTTTATTTTGGCACTGATATAGTGCAAGTATCTTTGCTTATTTCTCTTCATGATAAAATTACTGTAGAGATGTTTTCCATTTGAATAATTTATCACCAAATACAGTCATTGTTTTTACAATGTTGTGGTCGTTTCCATCTGTAAATGTCAATTAATTTAAATTTACTTCAAAATACTTACCAGAATAACTATATAGGTACCTTCCATATTGAGTTTGGATAGGTTAAATAATTTTATTGCTTCTTCTTATTTTTTTTTATAAGACACCGTTGGTTATTATATATATTCTTTAGCAATCTATTTATTATTTACCACTACAAGTAGTCATAAAAAGCGCAGAAAATATTCGCAAATAACACTTGTCATTCTGTTCCATCTTTTAAATAACAATTTTTATAAAAAGTTGACAAACCTATATTTAAATCCGATTTGATGAAGTTAAAAAAATCCGTTACTTTCAACCACAATGTTTTTCCACCTTTTCCAACCCAATAATCAGAAGCTACATTCCCCCATCTACCGAATACTGATAAGCCTAACACATTTAATGAATTCCATTCTCACCCTTGACCTTCCCCGCTCTCCCTGACCACCCCATCATGAAACGTAGAGGTCAAAGGTTTATTTACAAAACCTATCTTCCCCCCACTAACCCTACAAATTAGAACTAATAAGCCTGACTTTCATTAGAACAACACCTGGAATAGTTTGTAAAACGAAACACATTACTATGACTAATTCTCAAGTGAGGAGTTACTGTTTCACTTCCTTTCTAAATACCTGTGAGAAAAGATCGACTTTGAGGTTAGATGAGACAGCCAAGAAAAAACTGTATTCCCAGACGTTCCAGAACTGAAGGTAGAGTACTAACGTTACTTCTTTTTTTTTCTGAGTTAAAAAATAATGCGTTGACTAGAAAGGGTAAAAGAGAGCTTTCATTCTTCACCTTCGCTAAGGTCCCGTAAGGGCCGTTGAGGGGCCTATTCAGATGAATAATTCAGTTGAGTTCTGATTGAGTGAGAAAGAGGTTTCTTTATTTCAGTGGGAGCTCAGATTGCTTAGTGGCTAACCTATATTATATGTATACTAGTAGTCTCTTGAGAGATAGGAGCCAACAGGTAGAATGAACGATCATTGATGATGTTCATAGGGTATTGATGGGTATTAGATGAAACAGAATTTTAAATGAGGGAGTGTTGAACGATTAATACTCATTTGTGATAGCGTTTAGGGATAATAGTGTTGCGAAGAAGGGTTAAGTAGTGTTGTGGCACGCTTTAAGGTTTATTTTATGAAAGTATAATATAGTTTAAATATAACTATTAGTTGTAATGTATAAGAGTAAACTAATGAGACTGAATATCTGAAACGATGCAGTGAATTATATAGCAGCAGGATATGAATAGAATTAATGCATGACTATGTTTTTGTAGACTGTGTACCTTCTTTTCTAATAAAAATGTGGAGAGATAAAGTTATGTCGACGGCAGAGGCTAATTTCAAATCGGCGAAAATTATTATTGGCTGACTCAATCTGTAATATAAACATGTAGGATTGTATTAAAGCAGATTTTTATTACTTATAATTTAACAATATTACATTTTTAATATTAGATAAGACAATTTTTTTTATATAATTTCGATTCTACAGTATTAATATCTTACCATTATTTTAATTTAATTGGGCATAAAACATGAAATATATTTATATATAAAATAACATGTTCTTACTCGAGATGCTGTTCTCAGTCCTGACACACCATAGTGTTTCTAAACTTAAACACATATTACTGTTTACTCCCAATTTTTATATCATTATTAAAATTTTAATCTGTATTATTTGTAACAACTTTTAGTTGCGCTTAAAATTATATTAGTTTTCAATAATTTCCAAAATTAAACCAGCGATAATGAAATATTATACGTTAAGGTATTAAAAATAATAAATCAGGGAATAGCAAGCTGGTGATAATTAATTTGTTGACTCATTTCAGAAATATAAAGCAAAATTGCTGTAAATGTCAGACTGCTAATTAAATCACTTAGTATTAAAACGTGGAAACTCACCTAAAACGTGAGATAATGTACTAATAGGTATATAGATAAATATCTTATTATTAAATAATAAAAAATATATAAAAAACTTTCTTATTTTGAAAAAAATACACCATTGAAATAGTAAAGGGTTAGGACATGTGTTAGGTCATACTGTATATACTGTTGTATCCAATAATTAGAAGCAAGCTCAACATCCATTGTATTTCTCCGTACTTTACAATAGAGAAAGGGTCTATTCTCAACAGTGTTTTCAAGTACACTTGTGGGACTTGTACTTCTGTTTGTACCAATAAGAAGGAACGACAGTGTACAAGCACCAAACAAAGAGTACAAAGTGGAACGGGAATAGAAATAGTACAAACCAAATAACAAAAATAGAGGAAGTTCTGATGATTTCTTTATTTCATTTTTTTTAACCTGCGTGTATTTTTAAAATATATTTTATTAGTTAATTTATTCTTCAGGAAAAGTGTTTTCGTCCATTGATGGAGATGAATGAATTTTCGGTGTTATGTAAAAAAATATATTTATATACATATAACATATCAAAATGGGTTGGCATAGTTTCCATTATGCATTATTTTAAAAGAAACATCATTATTTTACCTCAATTTTCGAAATAAGTCATCTACCAAAAAACAAGTGAAATGTATTCAGTCGCAATTGTGTAATGAACTTGCAACGTACGCGTTTCTAACTGAATATTCATAATTAGTAAGTTAATTATAGGTAAATTAGTTCCAAACTAATTCTGTAATATAATTGTAATTTATGATTACAGAAGCATTTTTGCTGGACCTGCAAATAACTGTTGTTGTATTTTATTGGGACATCATGAATAAATCCTCTTACACCCGTTTCTTTTCGTAATAACATAAACTACTCTACATATTGATAATGAGTTAATGTTAATTCGAACACATTTTCTCAGCAGATTATTTAAAACTAATCAGAGACCCATTATTTTTCATCGGGAGGTCCCGTTTTCCAACACAGATTAAAGGTCCCTCGAGAGATCTAAACAGTTAAACAAGATTTATGTATTGGAAAATGGGACCACCCGCTGAAGAAGACTAATCATTTAATAAAGATAATAATAAAAACAAATTAGACTATCTCAAATAAATTTAATCTCATAGGAGTAATCTTTCACAATTCCTGCACTTTGAGTATTATTGACAAACAACAGTAGCGCACCTCCTGCAGATTAACTATAGCATCTCTTTAACAAAAACACTATACGGTATGAATTTATTTGCCTAGTGTAGATATGTGTAGCAAGGGCACTGATTATAATACATTAGAACATATCATATAGCCTTGAACTGAAGTCAATTCTGAGGTGCATGTATAAATAGTCACGGTATGCAAATATAAGATATCAATGTTTAAATAAAGATAAATATCGGTATTTCAACTTGGTGTAGGTTGATATGATTGTACTTAAATAATATTACAATAATCATTTTGTTGAACTTTCATTTTAAAGCATTTATTTTATTTTCTGGTGTTTAGCAGTACTGAAGGAAATTTTAAAGTGAATACAGGGTGTTATTTTTGTTTAGAAAATAATATTGATATTTAGTATAAGTTTAGTAGTGTAAGATTGGATAATACTGTATTACTTACTGAATATTATCACAAAGTTTAAAAATTCGAGTTTTCATTTTAGTTTTCCAATTTCCAAAGGAATGGTTTTAATAATCTTTTCGTCTGATATTAAAACGAAATGTAATTGTCTCCATAACGGATACAAGTGCACTTTTAAATTATCAATTAAATATTGAAAGCTAAGGATTCTTCGTATATATACAATACTTGTTTCCTACTGTAGAATAATTACATGATTATGAGAGCTGACGTTTATCCTGTATAGCATCAGTCAATTCATACACATCGCGCAAAGTGTTGCCTGCCCACAAGGAAATGGAAACAGAATTGAAAGAGGTTCGATTTGCTTTTCGGAACTTTTTGTTACTGATATTTTTTTTCTATTATATCTTCGTCTTCTTGTATTATTTCTATGTTTGATAAAACTAAGAAGAAATCAATATTTATACTCTATAGTTTTGTCTAATATTCCATTACATAATTTCCCTTAGAATCAAATTCAAAGGAGTAAGAGAAAACAAAAATCTTGACATAATAATTATTGCTACAGTTATAATTCAGTGTATGTTCAGCAGTTCTGGCTCAACTGCCTATAATTTAACAATCAAAACGAATATTACAACTGTATTTATCCCAGTATAAACATAGTTTATGTAGGTAAAATAATAAAAAATCGCTTTTGAAACTTATATAAATCGAGAAAATCAAATGCAAATAATTACCTCTAATAAACTGAAATTGAACAATGATATCAAGTTGAAATCTCCATTAACTTTGACCTTGTTCAGTGTACTGATGATAGTAGGGTTGCCGTTGATAAGGGGTATGGATTTTGGAAGAAGAGATGAAAGAATCGTGAAGAGATTAAATGGATCTCAAGGGGGGTTTCTTCCACAAACTTATCTTTTTTATACCATCTGCTGTCGAATGGTTTTAGCACAGATTTTAAACTTCCTTTTCTTACTTTATTAATGGATCAGAGATTGGGTACAATGATTCCAATTATTAACTTTTCGGACGATCGTTATTTGATAGCTGCAATGTTTTATTAGATGCGTTTGAAGTTTATTTGTTTAAAAATTACACGAAACATTGTAAAATTTACTGTTATGGTGTGAGCTAATTCCTATCGAAACACTGCAGTAAATAATTTTTCTATTCTACACACATACAAATATATTGCTTTGTTTATATTGTTGACATCTATGCTAAGCATACATGCCAACAATATAAACAAAGCAATATATTTTGTGTTATAAATACAGGATTATTACAAAAGAAGTAGACAGTTTCGTCATTTGATTACTCGAAAACTCTTTTAAGATATCAAAACATAATTAACATGGTTTTATATGGAAATTCATAGTTTTCTTATGCAAATGATTAATTTACTACTTGTGAACGTTTAGTCGTTACGACAATTATATCATGAAATAGTCAAATTCATTACTTTCATGTAAAGTCATCAAATAATTATCGAAATTCCCATTTTTGACAAAAATACTTACTGGATTTTTCTGAAATTCTGAGGTATGTTTTAAAACGAATTGAATTACAAAACATAAAATTTGCAACACCCTAACTTCAAAAATGGCAATGTCCATTTCTTGGGTTGATGTTCTCACGTGAAAGTCACGAATTTGACTTTTCTATTTATATACTGTATGTCGTATGACTAAACTTGCACAGGTAGAAACTAATATATAAATTTCTCTATAAAACCATGTTAATTGTGTTTTGATATCTTAAAACAGTTTCCGAGTGATCAAATAACGAAACTGTCTATTTCTTTTGTAATAACCATGTATACAATACAGTTTGATGCGATTGGTCAGTACTATTACTTATGTTTATTTCCATTCCGGTATTATTTTTTTACCTTAATCCAGCAGATAAATGGGTTGTAATAAGATATAATTAAGTTTTAATTAAACTTCAAAAATACTTATACCAATATCCGATTGCATATGCTGTAACCTAACCTATGCTTTTTCGAACCCAATCCAAAAGAAAAAAAAATCTTTTTATCAGATCCCATAATCATTTCAGTTCTGTATCATGTACCTGTAAACCCGTAAACAAACAGCCTTACAGAGCTTTTACTTCTGATATGGTACACGACCATAAAGACAGTTCTTCTTACGTTCTACACGACCTGTAATACAATGTTTTCTATCTCCGAACATTTTATAGAACGTGATTCAAATAAGTTCTATGAAGCATGGTGTTTATTGTGTCAGGATGTGTTATACAGTTAAGTGGAGCAGTAAAATTTGTTGTTTATATCCACCAGGTCTCCCCCCCCCCTCCTTCCCTCTTTGCTTCCTTTTCTTCCCCCTATCCTTATATGAATAAATAGAAAATACAAAAATGCACAATCGATTTTCTCTATTCACTTCACTCCTTAGATCAGTTATGAATATATTTTTTTTTTCTTCCAAATCATCATGAAAGAATTCCGTCTTATAGGATTTCATTCTATGGGTTATTTTGGGATGCTTCTATTCCATTCATTTTTATCTAATGTATCAGTATATTTGCTATGAAAAAGTGAATTACTTTTAGGTTTGTGTTACATTGTCAAAGTATTATATTAACTGTAAAATTCAATTATTACAAGAAAGAGTAATATAGTAATATTGACTTCTAGTAGTTGTCTATTAATTTGCAGAGACCACAGATTATTATTAATAACTAGAGAAATGTTTTTAAGATTAATAATTATTTATAATAATAAAATTACATAATTTTTTATCGTCTTTTTTTTTAATGCCAACATAATATAATACAATAACTGCGGGGAAAATTTATAATACGTATATTGCATGGACATTTTTATTACCATGTTTTTTATTTTAATGCAAAATTTCATCATCTCATTTCGATTACTAACATTACTTTTGTGTACACAGGCAGCACATCGTTAAAAATCGCAACATGAATATTTACAGGAAGGCTGAGAAATTCATTTTCTTTCTTTTTTTTCGATTTATTTTCCAGAGAGAAAACAGTTTTAAGTAGATCTGTCAACGTAATAATCCTTAATGCAAGTAGAATATTTTGTTCTAATCCTTCCCATTTTTCGTGATGTTATAGAGCTATTACGATGCGGACATGCTCTTCAACTAAATGGAGGGGTTTTATATATTTAAAAGGAAAAAAGAATCAACAAGAATTCAAACAATATATTCTAAAATTTACCTATAGGGTATAATACTGTGGTGAGGTTAATATATGATGAAGTGGGGTATGGGGGGGGGGGGGGTTATTCATCAACGGAGAATGTGAACGGGGTAAAAAAAAAATATTATATGAAATTTTCAAGCGGCCGTATAACGCATCCCCGATTGTATATATTTTGAACCGAGGGGAATACGCATTCCTTTCGCTTAATTGGGAGTAAAACCTATATAGTAATGAACTACCATATACCTTCATTTAAACCTATATATCATGAAAGATTCCGACATATGTAAACGTTGACCTCATCCCTTGGTCATCTGATGTAAGGGTTCCTGTAGAGAATCTTTTGAAATGAGTTGATGCATTAATAATGGGTGTTGGAATGTGTAAGATAAGGTTTGTCCGCCTTTCTGTCAACTGTCTTCTTCTTCTCTCTCTCTCTTCCGTATATTGATAGAGAAGAGCCGGGAAGCAATTAATATTATTCTGCCGCTGAGAGCAGGATTATTTTGGAAGAGAATATTCCGATCAGGGTTATGCATATGCATAAGGCTTGATCTTCGTCTTTTACTGTAATTAAGGAAAAGGGGGAGGGTCTTCAGGTGGTGCTTCCAACTAGGAAGAAACGTGGATTTTCTTTTTCGCTATATTCTTGGCAACATTGCTTGTGTGTATATACCTATAAGATATATATGAATAGAGTAAGAGGAGGGAAGTATATATAATATAGGGAACGGAAAGTCGTTTCACTACAAATGAAATGGTTTCCTGTTTAGAATGTGAATGATGAGGTGAATAGAGAACAACTTTAATTTATTGGAGTTAAAAATTGTTTTAAAATTTCATTTATTTTCATACGTGGTGGTATTAATCAATATTATAAGATTATATAGAATGTTCTCTTTTCTATGAAGAGGTAACTAATGTTATAGCAACGAAAGAAAGTAATGAAAGGGAAGTTCTCTCTCTCTCTACTATCAAAGGAGGTTTATCTTCTTGAGAAGGAATGATATGATTATAATTAAGAGGTAATTTAACCCTCTTTAAAGAACAACTTCACGTTCTTCAATTACGAAAGATATAAGAGCATGTAATTTTCTCGAGAAGAAAATAATATTTGTTCAAGTTGAAGGTAGATGAAAAAGATACTGTTTTTTTCCTCATCTGTATACTTCGTCCCCCCTTTTTCTACTGCTCAAACCATCAGAATAAAAAAAGAGGGAGGAAGCGTGCAAGCGACGTTCTCTGAGCTCAAAGAATTGCATTCCGAATAGAATGACGATTGTTTCATTAGTCACAGGGAGAAGGCAATTGTCCGGACTGGCTGCCTCGGACACGGCCAGATTTATAACCTTCACTTGTCAGGGCGCGTCGCCTCCGAATCGGCTTTTTTTTTCACCCACTCCCCCTCCCGCTTTGTCTCGCTGACGGATTGCCGGCGGGCGGGCGGGTAGGCAGGCAAGAGCGCTGCTGGAGGGAATTAAAAATATTAATTGCTGAGAGGAGGAGGAGGAAGAAGAGATCGGTGTACAGGGATGACCACCCACTCCTCCCACCCCCACCCACTCACCCAAACCCCCCTTACTAACAAGAGGCAAGAGATTTCATCGCTTTCTCTCTGCTGGCATTTTTCTTATTAGCATTCCAGAACTAAAGGCGAGGGCGAGTAGAGAAAGAGAGGGCCTTTGCTATTGGTGAAGGAAACAGGCAGAGAAAAGGAGAAAATGGGGGAGAAAGCACGCCCGATTGCTTGCAAATCAAAGAACAATTCAAAGTTTCCACTGGGAATGAGCCTTTCTCATTCCTTTTGCATCTTAGAAAACTTGAATCTCAGCACTCCCTCCCACCAATGATCAAAAGGATTGTATTACAGTAGGAGAAGCGTCACCTTCTTTTGTCGCAGCAACTCTGCATGAATGAGTCCCAATTTAATCCAGCAAGAAGAGGTGGTTGAAGGAGGAGGTCATCGCCTTTTAATGAGGCCAAGGCAGCATCAAAGCTTTGATGTTGCTACACTCACAAATTGGTCCAATCTTCCTATCTCGCACATCCCAGGGTGGGATAGGATAGGATGCACCCATTCCATTATTTCGACGCCTGTAACTGTTCCCCTCAATTAGTCCCTTGGTTGGATTCCTGATGAAGGTACTAGGATTACAAGGCAGGGAATGACGGGATTAGTTTGCCTTTTATACTAGAAGATTCATTCCTTCTTATCCTACTTAAAGAAGAAAAGGAATGGTAGGGTGGTATATGCTACTGATTTCTCCAAGCGATATCATTCAATTTGGCCACCAGAAAGGAAACGAACTTCTTTGAATAACAGTAAGTTTCTCTTTTTCCTTTGACCGACCCACGAAAAAATACCAACTGATATATAGAGAAAAAAAGTTTGTGACAAAACTTCACTTTTCTTGTATTGGGAGGCTGCAGGGTGTGAAAGGGAATTCGTTTTCATATCTTCTCCTTCAAATCAAGTCTATGTAGACGATGAGTGTATATATGTGCTGCGAGTGTGAATATATAGAGGTAAGAGCGTGGCGATGCGAGACAGGCCACGCGGAAGAGAGAATGCATTTGTGAGCATTCCAGGGCAAATGGAGGCCATTCTTCAGGGAGAGAGAGAAATGAAGGGAGAGAGGAGAGAGAGAGGAGCAGGTAGAGGACATTTCTTCCATCGACGAAGGGCGTTTCGTAATTAAATGAAGCGGGCGATTTTTCACGGGTGAAGGAGCAGTCTTTTTCTTTTTTCACTTCCCCTTGATACAGAAGGATTTCCTAGCCTAATGAAAGCCATCTTTTATCTAGAAGGGCCATTTGCTTAATGGTTTTGGATTCCTTATGCAGGGTGGCAACTAGAGGGTCAAGTGAAAAAAAGGCGGGGTTTAAAAACAACCAATAATCGTATTGTCCTACAGGTGTGATGACTCACCTGACCAGGTGATTGGTTCGGTGGGAATAAAAAAGAGATAATAAAGTGAAGGGCAAAGAAAAGAAGATGGTAGCGGGGGAGGGAATTGTAAAAGGACGGGGAGGCGCCTATATAGGCTTCTTCGTCGTCGCCGTCGCCTCAGGTTTTTCCGACGCCTGGCGTGAAAGAGCTTTGTTTCGTCGGTCGACGAGGCGCCCGTTTTTTTACTCAACTCTAGGGTGGGATTAACATTGAGAAAGAGAGAGATGGGGAGGTGGGAGAGAGAGGGAGGGAGGTGATTCCCCCTCAGATGAATCAGCGAGAGAAAGAAGAAAAGGGGGGAATTCATTCATCGGCGCCCGAGTGGAAAGAACGGAGGTCGGAAGAGACCTCTGACGTCACAGGAAGGAAGTAAAATGCCACGTCATAACTATCAAACTCCTGTGCTACCATTTTCATTGCTTGTCAGTCCATCATTCATGACCACTACCTTTTGCCTATCACATTGAGTTGACCTACTCCCACTGTAGCAATCATCACAAACTTCCATTTCATTTTTACGACTTCTTACTTCACATACTATAGAAGAAAACATTGGTTAGAGAGAAGATAAAAGAGAAGAGAATTTTATATGCTTTTCAAAAGGTACAAATCCACTTTGTGATTTTTTACTCTTCAACGCTACCTCAATGGTTTACAATGTATAGATATAGAGTTGGAAATACTATTTGAATAGTGGTTTAGAGTATTATGTTGGTTTAGATATTTTTTTTCGTAAGAGTCGAATAAGTACTGATTTTTTCCCTATTCATATTACAATGAATAAAAATATTTTTTCGAAATAAATAAATTATTTCTCTAGTTTTATTATTACTGTTTCTACGTCATTTATCGTTAGACTTTATTCTTATACCAATCTGGCGGAATTAAGAAAATATACTAATCTAACTATTATTGTTTCTGTAAATATGTTGATCAATATAATTGTATACCTTAATTTATAAAGAAAGATTAACCATTCCACTCAAATTTTTACATTCACAAAAACATTACCGAAAGAACGAGAGCCTGTGTAATATTATAAAGAAATTTTTTAATTTGATACATTTTAATAATGACTGTATTATATTCACTTTTTATCGTTTAATTCTGTTAAATTTTTTGTTAAAATTTCAATGACTTTGTCATGGAATAATATTATATCTGCAATATCCCTAGTTCAACACTATAGTGTACGTGTACGTAATTAAGTAGGATGAAATTGATATCGCACAAATTTTGTTTCATTAAATTTTCACATTTTAGAATACTATATAAATGCTGATGGCGGAACCGGAGTTTTGCAATTTTTATATACTGCTCCGTTGCAAAAAAAAAAAAAACACAATTTAATTTAATAATATTTTTTTTTGTATATAATAATAATTTTTATTGTGAAACACAGCGGAAATACAAATTCCTATTATAGTGAACACAAAGCTAATATTATAGTGAACACAAATGATAAAATAATAGCATAAATCTTAAAATTCGTACTAGGGTTTAAAACGATCGAGACTTTGCTAAGCTCGCACTCGGCTCGTTTATGCTAGATAGAAGCTCTGACTCGACTCTGTCGTGAAGTCGAAGTTGGAAAAATTGCCATAATATAATAAGTAATTTAAGGAAGTGCTGGGGAATTTGTAACAATCTCAGAATCTTCTGTTGTTGTTTTTTTCTTTTGGGGAAGAGAGAGAAAACACTGTCTTGAAAGAATCTCTGATAAATTAGACCAAACGAAAAGTAATAAAATTGCGACAATATATTTATTTAATAGCTATATGTCTAACATTTGATATTATATTATTTTAATGTATTATTTCATTCCTAAAGTATCATCACAGCATAACGTAAATAAAGATGTTCCGTGTTTCAATTGAAAAGTTTTAAAAGTATATTTCCCAATAAACAAAAATACCCGTTTTACATTACATGCTTTACTAAATTTTCTACTTAACAAAAAGATTTCTAATTTTCTATCAACAAAAGTTTTCATTTCCTGGTTGTAAACATTTCAATACCGTACATAAAAACTACTGAAAAAACGCACTGCAAAACCTAAACCCATCATCTACAAGTCGAGAAATGAGGAAAACCCAAGCAAAGAGATCGTTGTGCATAATTACACCATCATAAATGAAAATCACATGCATTCCACTTTTCTTCACCTCATAACATTTGACTACTGCTGGGAGTGTGCAAATTTAGTGGTAGAGGGCGTTGAAATGAAAAGTACCATATTCACCACAAGTAATTGCGCCACCCTACATACCACACTTGCATTATTATCAAAGTTTTCTTAAAAAAGTGAAATATGTATGTTTCGTTTCAACTTATATTCTCCAGATCTGGGTCAATGTAAAGTGCTGAGGTGATGTTGAAGAAAGCGTGGAAAGGAACATTACATTTGGTGGATCTATGCCAAAAACAATGTTTCTGTTGTAAAACACTTTCTTATTGATTGAGTTATATAGATGGATAAGATGCTATTTTCAGATATGATGTTTCTTAATATGAATTTATATTATACAGGGAATATTGTCAGTTATTTTTCTACAACTTGTTGATATTGGTATATACTTGGAGATTGCAAAAGGTGTTTTTGGCAATGTCTATGTTATAGCAATTTAGTGAAAACACAATCACGTGGATCGCTAATTAATGTTAGCCCCTCATAATCATTATTTATCTGCAGTTTTTGTATACAGGGTGAGCAAAAAAATAGGACACTTTATTCAATATTTCAGACAAAATCTGAAATATTGAAGATAGAACGTTTTTTGAAAATATATAATTTGATAACAATTAGTAACGTATTTTGGAATATACGGCCCTCCGTATAAAATAGTTCGTACGTTTGATAATAATTTAAAAATTCATCAGATCAATATTTTCCATGGTTTTTCAGCAAAAAGGTGACTAAACTTAAAGTAATATAAATTATTTATAATTTTGATAAAATATTGTCATTTCATATATACAATATTTTTTATTTTCATTCATTTCTTACTACTCTACGTCTTCTAATAATTATGTTGTATTATATTGTTGCAATATCCCAAACAAAGCATCCTATAAGTTGAAACGGAGTCCCCCCCCTCTTAGGAAGGTCCTACAACCCGTAATAAAGTTCTGATGGTCATAAAACCATATATTTACAGAAAAAAAAAACACTATATGGATATGCTTTTTCTTTCATCTTTTTAATTGCAATATTTCAGAAATTATTCCATTCTAAAAATGAAGTGTCCCATTTTTTGACCCACCCAGCAAACTATTTCAACTTCCATCTTGACATTAACCTAATATATTAACTTCTGTTATTTTTAAAGATCACAATAATTACTTTTCTTTCATAATATAATTCTGTATACCTTATATAAATTGTTATTATGAATAAGTTGTTGGGTCTCGATTTATTATTTCCACTGAAGAATTTGGAAGAATTCAATGTGTAAATTCACCATATAATCAATTTGAAATTGAACAAGAAAAGAAATATTTACAGAGAAAATATGAGCCCTCCACCTAAAATTAAAATTCAGAGAGGCCGAAATTTGAAATTTGTCTTGCTCACCAGGTAAGGTCGCAAATCGTTATTTTTATTTTGGATTGCATTCGTTATGATAACATTCAAATATATTTGTGAAAAATCCCTTGATTAATAAACAAAATGGCCTCCTGTAGAGACAAAAAGTTCAGTTTGTTTAATGCTAATTATAATTTAACTATTGACAGTAGCTTAAAAACAAATATCATTTTAGATTATACATGTAAAACAACATTCTTCTATCTTTTCATTATATCATTAATGTATCATGCCAATGATTAATAAAATAATTAAAATCGTCATCACATTTTTTTGCCATAAACCGTCTACTAAATATTTTATTTTAATACTAATTCAAAACTTGGAAAGGTATAAGAATAAAAAACTTCATCATGAATCCAATGATACCAAACACTACATAATTGCTTTAAAAAAGTAGTAATAAAATAGTATTGGATTTAACATGGGATTCCCTATACTGAAACTTAATGTTGATTTTGGGTGAATTATAATAATTATTATATTGATGCATTGTGAGTTACATGCTATTACATTCAAATACAATATTGGCAAATCTCACAATATTAATATAAAGGTTATTTATTATATTACACTGAATATTATAGAAGTGTAGGATCTAACAGTAAGGTGGATTAGTACTCATTTATCCCATATATAAGCGGGGGACTGGCTTCACCTACCATATACACGAATTCCAAAATTTCATATGGAATCGAATGAATTTATTTCGGAATTTGAGAGGATGAATAAATGGTAGATCCATAATTTGGTGAGGTGCTCTTCACTATATATTGCTAGTTTTCTATAACGAAACTGAGATTTCCCAAATTTCAACTCATCAACTCCCTTGGGAATGAGAATTCAACAACAAATTTGATGTTCTGTTACGATGTCGTCAATTTTTTAAAATTTATTTTGTAAATCTGTAGATTTCAGAAGGTGTCTTTAGTGTTACTAGAAAGGAAATATTCAAAATGTCATTCCTGATTCACCACAATTCACAATAAATCAGAGAATGTTCAGACAACCATCACAGATTCGTAATTCTACAAAAATGTAATTGTCATATGAATATAACTTCCATGAAAATCATTTTTTTTTATAAAATACGAAATTCATTATTTATGTTACCAGGATCATGTAAATGGTTAAGTATGTAAAGTAAAAATAATTCTCTTCAAAATGGAAGGAGTGGTGAATAAGTAAATTATAATTACTTTTACTCCTCAGCAACTGTGAAGTCATTCAATTTTTCAGACAAAAATCCCTTCTTGAAGTGATTTTTCGTTCCCACTGGTAATAGTGGTAAATGTTAAAATCGAGCTTTGGCTCGAATTTTATAATCGTGACTTTAAAAAAATATAGATCTTGAGAATGTGAACTCTGAAGTCCAAAAAGAGTATTGCATCACTATACGATTTGAAACTCGAAATTTCTGATGTTTTGTCCATATCAAATACAAAATGATTCAAGATGAAAATGATTTGTTGACAAATTGACAGAAATAACTTAATAAAATGAGAAGAGATGAATAATTCAAATCATATACCGCGTCAAAGTACTAAAACATAATTCAAGAGTTTCTGTGGGAAAACAGAAAACGAAGATAATAAGCTTCGTAATGATGGTCATCAATATAAAAATAATTCAGCATTTCTTTTTAAATATCTAAACAAACTCAAAATATTTTTAAAATTTACCTATATATCGTGATAATGTCTCACTCAAAGAAAAGAAATTACATTGAGTGGTAAAATACCTTGACGACGATATTGGTGCACAAAATTTTGTACAATACTACAAATTCTACTCCTTTTCCCACTAAATTTACTCCTTTTCTTTACTCTCCAGAACTAAACCATTGAGTATA
Organism: Campodea plusiochaeta; assembly: GCA_034698565.1. Lineage (NCBI taxonomy): Eukaryota > Metazoa > Arthropoda > Diplura > Rhabdura > Campodeidae > Campodea > Campodea plusiochaeta. Next base: position 1,074 of record JAQIWE010000319.1, on the reverse strand, counting down.
TAGAAGTAAGCGCCGAAACTTGTATGACAGAATAATATATACCTCCACACAAATAAATTCATTCAAATTAATGGAAGAGCCACATGAATTTTTTTCTATGCCATAACGCACTCATGTTGGATAAATAATCGTATTATTTGTAACATTGGTGATATATGATGTTATAAATTTTTGTTTTTATTTCCAGGAGTGGTTTGCTGCTCAAAATGGCGTCTGTGGTGTGGTAGGAATATTTTGAAGATGGAATATGAGTTCTGATGGAAATTGCTTGTTGCTTACGAAAGAATATAATGGGAACCCATCATGAGAGGTTAAACTTTTCTGTGATGACAGAATGTTTGGTCGTAATCCCAACCGTCAATGATGTCGATGTTTTTGCCTCTTTTGGAAAGTAACAAATGAATTAAGAGTTATCGTCGTGCAACTAAATTGAGAAAGTAATGTGACATTGTATCCACTGATATTTTTGGGAGTCGCAGCGACATGAGCGATTACAATCACTGCACAGAGAGGAAAGTTGTGATTTCATATATAAGATATTATTATGTGTAAACTGTGATAAATAATAATATATAGTCTAGGAGAAAAATTGATTTTTATCCATATAATTATGTGCATTGTTATTAACTCAAACCTCAATTTAGGGAAGATTTAAAATCTAGTCATATTATATTACTGATTTTAGCATTATAGGAAGCAATATTTTATAGAAAGGAAAATTCCCTTTTTAAGACACTTTTTCTGTAAATTACATTCACGGTGAAAGAAGAACTGTTCTTTCACCATAATTACAATTAAAAACTGTCCCCATATGATAACTGGTATAATGTCAAAAATTAAAATCTCATTCTTGAATTATTATTTTTGTAGAAAATGTATTTGCAACACTTGATAATCACTGAGAAATCATCAGGCGGTGGCCATCACTGATCTCGTAGTTACTCGTATTTGTCGGCGCACGTGGTAAACCATTGCTGATTGAAAAGACTGATTTGATTTTGATCTGGAGTTGCAATAAAAATGGGATTTTTTGTATCCTATGTTTAAACAGTGAATTTTCAAACTAAAGTCAAT
>JAQIWE010000318.1:0-24076 GCA_034698565.1 Campodea plusiochaeta | reverse complement strand
TGTTACAAAGAATACACTAAATAATAATAGTAATAATAATAATAAAACTTGAAGAAAAAATATTGCTAATATACTAAAAATAAGTTTGAATTATTGACATAATAATAATGAATATAATTTTTGATAACAGTAAAAAAAAAATAAGAAGAAGAAATTTGAGAAATATTTACAAAACAAGAGAAATTTGAGAAAGAAAAAACAAGAAATTTTTTTTTTTAAAGAGAGAGAGATAAAAGTTACCAGAATAATTTAAAGAAGAAAAACAAAACAAAAACAAGTTCACAACTGAAGAAAAGAAAGGAATTTATTTTGTGTCACTTTTTCCTAACAATATTCCGTACAAAGTCTTTTGAATTCTGAATTTGATTGTGATTTTCTGATGTCTACGTAACCCTGATAGAAAAAAACCGCATTAAATTCAAAGAAAAAAAAATTAACGTGTAAAACTGAATGAAAAGAATTGAACCAAAATTATGTTAATAAACGCCCTATATTTATTTAATGAAGCTTCACGCCATAATAAATTTACTATCGGCATCAGATATTGACTGTTTCACATGAATTTAACTCCATCTTCGATTTTGGAGAACTCACTGTTCTGTCAGTATTTGACATAACGTAATTGATGAATATGGTATTATTAATACAATTGACATGTAAATTTTGCTTGATATTTGGAGAAAATTTTAGAAAATAGTAACAAAGTAACGCATCGTCCAAGATCCAAGAGTGGAGTATAATTCATGAGAAATGGACTATATACTATGTTGTTGTGTTCATATTAGTTTTTACTACTTGTGTTGATTCATTGCACTATACAATCATAACGAAAGGCAACATTTTATAAAACTTCATGGAAAAAACTTTTTCCTTTACCACGTTGTCACTCTTCTGATAAAATCAAAGACTTTTTCAACAAAGTCCACCTCCACCTCACCTTCCTGTAATGGAATCTTTGCTTCAAATATTAGTAAAATAGTATGTCCTTTAATGACAAGTATAATTTGTTTCATTGAATGGTACACCTTTAATTCCAAGTCAAAGGAAGCCACTTTGACTACAAAGTAATAAATAGATGTTTCTCATTTCTGCTTCAAGTTTATTGCCTCTGGTACTGTGAGTGATAATTAGAAAATTGTTGTGGAAGTGTTACTCGTCGTACTCTCATATGGGAATTGAAGCGAATGATGTTTACCGGAATTTTAAATGCATTGAATTCCCTTTGGGAGGCAAAATTAATGAGTTGAAAGGTATAAGTTCTGTGAGTAATGGATGCTCTAATAAATTATAGAAGGAATTTTTGTACACCTTTCTATTTGCTTGATTCTTGATGGCGTTTGAAAATTAAGGATTTATTATGTGTAGAAGTTATATATGCACGACTATATTCGTTCTAAAATACGAGTAGTTTGACTATTTGAGTTGGCTAAAATAGAATAAAATGCAAATAACTCGTCACAAATGATGACAATAAATTATGAAAATTGGAAAACTTAATATATTTGATTTTAAAAGTCAAGTAATTTAATATTGTTGCTGATGTATGGAGTAAATTGCCACCAGTTAAAAATAATATAAAATATTCTTTGACTTTGCTATAGAATAATATTGGCTAGATAGGTTTACGCGAAATATAGATGTCCTGGTTCAAACCAGACCAAAAATAAATTATAATATAGTCGCTCTATTTGTGGTTCAACAAGAGAACTAGATGGATCAGTGTGCTGCTTACTTGAAATGGTCTCTTGAAATACTATTGCTTTCTTTTAAAAAATTACTTAAATATAGAAGAAAAATAATATTATATATAATTGGTGTAACGTATGCATTTTGCTTTTCTTTTATTTCGTTATTTATCATTTTTCATTATGATAAGTTTTTTACAAGAATACCTTTAAACACATAATTTCGTTTCTAACAGTTAATACTTTTTGAAAGCTGTATTCTTAATAATATTTTTCAGCATGGAAAGAAATTAGAAAATATGAATTACGACTAAATCTGTTTTAACAACTTTTTCAATAACTGCAATTGAAATAGTTTCCATATTTCGGAAGTTTCTTAACAGTAAAGTTGTGTAGCGGCAGCAGTGCTTAAGTAACTACAAGCTCTTAGTTCATATGGTTGCCAAAAATTTGACAAAGAAAAGATCTGTCCATTCACTAGTTAACAAAAAGCCGACAGTTCCCTTAGTGGAATATGTATGTTGTAAAAATCCTTTTGGCCAGGAGCCCATAAATAACCGAAAGAAATCTGAGAGAATGAAAATAGCTTAACAGAAAATTGTAAAGAGTAATAAATGAAACAAAATCTTTGTCAATATTTCAATGAAGATCCTTCACTTTCATCATGCCAAACAAAATAAAATTACAATAGTTGAAATTATTGAAATAGAAACATGCATTTTATAGTTTGTTAATATACAAGTTCAGTTTATAAGATTGTATAGGAACCAGCTTTGGAGTTCATCTTTCTCATTGACATATTGACAATGATTTTGCTTCATTTATGGATTTATAAATTGTAATACCAGAAAACTTGTACAATAATAATGAATCCATGTCTCTCAAAAGTAAAAAAGGAAAGTTATGTAATTAATCCGAGATACTGAAAATTTGAGAAATTATATCTATTTTTGGAAGTTTAAGACCGTATTTTATTACCAAAACATTATGCAAGAAACTTCTAGCCTCAGAAACTGAATTTTGGTGTTTCAATAAATAAATAAATAAAAATCTCCTTTTTTTCTATTGAAAATTAAAATAAGAGATAATTAAAAAATATGCTAGACACAACTTTGAACCAACTTCCTGATATTCAAAAATTTTGTATTCGTATAATTAAAGATAGTATTACGGACATGTATAACAGAAACTAGCATAGGCAAACAAAGACGTTTACGTTAAAAGAAGAATATAATTTCTAAAAATATAAAAATTGAAACTTTTCTATTCCTTTGACATTTTTTATTCATTTTAAAGCAACCACTCTGATCTGCGAAACAAACTTTCCATGCATACCTTTCTGACAGTTGGTTGAGAATGTAAGTGAACAGCATTGATGATAGAAGAACAAACTTTTACAGACTTTTTGTGACTGTAACGAAAGCAACACTATACTCTGTAGTATTCAAAGCTAACTGCTTGTGGTTATACAACAGTATAGAAGGAAGTTTGACTTTTTCAGCGCTTCTCAAAGGAGTACATGTGCGATCAGGGCTTTTAAAAAGTTTCAAATTCGCCAGGCATTGAATAGAGTTCGACTGATTCAATTTGGTAAATTCAGAAGCTTTAATTTTTGATTTGACTGGGTTAAAAAAAAATATTCAGAGATTCCTTACAGCATACTGTTATTTCTGTTGTTACATTGATTGATATCTTTAGGATGAAATTTAAAATATTTAATCACACTGAATGACTGAAATGTTATATTATATAAAATTAAAGCAATATTAATTTACTCACAGTAATCATTCAATGGAGAAATAAAGCATCTATAATAAATTTAAAGTAACCTTGTGAAAATTCTGTCAATTATATTTCATAAACTTTTTTATACTTCTTCTAACAACATTACCTAAAAACATCATCCTCTCAGATGAAGTTGAACTATGTTCCGAAATATTTGTTGAAATAAAATTATTCTTCTATACCAATCCTTCATAAATAAAGAAAAAAAAATCAGTTACAAAACACATCTTCAGTCGTTCTTATGGTTTTAAAACACGCATCAAAATTAAGCTCATTCTTAATTTCTTTACAAATAACATTCGCACCACTCTCTGAGACAAAGGTGAAATCCCACTGCAATGAATAGGAAAGTTACATTTTACTTACAATTACTTTGTTATAATTATTACAAGATTGCTTATGAATACTAATGATGAATACGAGGGGCTACCCACTCATAACTTTGTATATTACTGTACTGTATATCTGATTTGAGGAGTTCAATGAGTTTGTTTGGAGTGGTAAGAAAGCCATTTAAAAATTCAGATTTCACTGTTTAAAATATCTTTCTAATTAAATTTAATATTCACTGCCCCTGAAAGTTAGATAATTTTTTTTTATCACAAATGTGTCTGCAGTAATTTCATTCAGTTCAATCTCATCTCTGGTCTGGTGATAATCAGACTTAAAAATGTATCAAAGTGATGGAAGAGGGACAGCTTCCTACATGTAAAATGATTTAATTACTAATGTTTGCTTTACTAATGACTTTGATCAAGATTATTCCTTGGAAAAACTGTTGTAAGTACCTTGCAGAGTTGAAATTATGTACAAAATTAAATATTAAAATGTTTTGAAGAAAATGCACTTTCTCTCTAACCTTCTTTTAACTTCTCATTTCTTGTTTCAATCAAGTAATGAAAATAAATTCAGAAGTTGAAGAATGAAGCTCTATAAAAAAACTCAAAATTGAACGTTCCTAATTTTAAATAATTTTGCTATGAGCTTAGGTTGAGGTGATTTTCTATATTTCCATTTGACAAAGCTACGGCAAAAATGTTCTGAAATGTAAATTTAAAACTTAACTTTATAGAATCACGTTGAACCACACAGGAGTTCACAAAGTTAATTGATACAGTTATAGTAGGAGGCAGGGAGAGGGAATGAGAGTTTCCAAATGAAGCCGTCCGAGTTCACTTCAGTGTGGTTGGAGAGTACAAGAGTTCTTTGTTTTTATTTTTCATAAATTGCACGTGCTAACCTGCCTGGTTTTCGCAGCACGAAGAGTTCTATTTTCATTTTGAGTTACAGAGTTTATATGATTGTGTTCGCCTAACTTCTATAGAAATAGTGTAAGAGATGGAGTAATAAAGCAGCCAATATTATTTAAAACATCATAATATTTCAACATGTATACAATGTCATTTATACATATAACTTCTATAGAATTTATTAAAGCTTTCAGTGGAGTTTTTAGAGATAACTTTTGAATTTCAAAAGAGTTCATTCTTAGCTTATAGGTGAGTTTGTCACCTCAGTTCACCAAAGTACTGTGAGTTTACTGAAGTTCACCAAAGTACTGTGAGTTTACTGATTTTCATCAAAGTTCGATCGAAGTTTGTTTGATTTCAGTGAAGTTTCATAAGGGTTCATAAGGTAATGTTTTTAGAACCCATTAACCCAATGGAAAAGGAGTTTGAGAAAGTTCACCAGAGCACCATGGAGGTCGGTTAAGTTCAGTCAGAGTTATAGGGTACAGTAAGTGTACTAAATACTGGTTGACTTAGGAAACAATTCAGCGGAGTTCAATTCAGGACACCTGACGTCAACCAGCAGCAGACAAAAGTGATTCCCCCCTCGGTTGAAAGTATACAGCACCTGTACTGTTGTTCAGAAAGCTTTCAGGATTATGAAGACAGACGTATGTATTTGTGTAATTTCAAGTGGTAGGATCTGGGAAGTCTTAAGGGATTTTAAGGAAATTCAACTTGTTTAAACAGAATGTCTAATTTGGAATGTTATTACGTAACATATACGACTTATAAGAAAATAAGAAACAGTCCTGTATTCCTTATGGAAAGTTAATTTTAGTAATATTTTGAAAAATCATCTAATAATTTTAATAATATATGCAAGCAATTGAGAAAATCTTACACAAGTTTAAAGGGACTCTGAATCTGGATGAATATGATATAATATAACGGAACTGATGAAATTTTCATCAGTCGAGGTTTCTAATATTTGAATTGAAATAACTTATTATTATTCCTCCTCAGAGTAATGCCACTATAAAATGATAACGTTTGATATTACAATGAAAATAAGTTTTATTTGGACTCAAAATAGATTAATAATATTAAGTCGTTAAATACCAACAATAAGTGTAATAATAAATAAAATAAAGATTATATCACTATTATTCATAAATACAGTATACGTTGCAATGCTATATTATAATATTTAAAGTTAAAAAATGTTGGATTTTTTTTATAATGCAATCAACACTTATGGCTATTCAGATACTATCCTGAAAATTTGGTTAAAATCAGCCAAGTGGCTCCGAGGAAAATCAGGAAACATATCAGAACTCTGAAGATGTAAATTGTAAATTCAAAAGTTAGAAACTTTTTTCAAGTGTACAAACTATTACAATCCTGAAAATTTCACTAAAATCCGCACAGTAGTTCCGGAGAAAATTAGAGATAAAGTTTTGACAAAATAAAAAAATAAATCTTCGGAAAGTTAAGGCTAAAAACACAGAATGCTTTTGTTTTCAGGAGGGCTGCCAGGGAAGAATTTCTGGGAGGCTGAAACAAGAGGCCGCCTTGTTGGGAAACCGGGAACTATACCTTTCGAAAAGCACTACAGTTAGTTCTAGCGATGTTTTAATAAGAACTATACCCTGAAATTCATTTTGGTGTGATCATACTTTATGGGAAATTCACTTGTATAACTAATAATGCCGAAATGCACAGTATTTACAATGAAAGGTCTATCCTGGATGTATAGCTGCTGACTCTTTCATTTCACTGAACATTATGATGAATAAGTTTATTTATATATGGAGAACTTTCAATGTAGTGAAAGTGTTTTATTGTGTATAATAGGACATGAAGTGTTGTCTCTATCCATTATTATCATGTAACAAAGTAAAAGTGTCATACTGTCATTGGATTTACTTTATAACTGAAAGTGAAAACTTTTCCGGATTTGCGCTTATAGCAATAAAAGTTCCTAATATACTCTGTGATTGGTAAATGCCATGCATATATTGGAGTAGATATGCGAATTGAAACTGGAAAAGATACTTCCAGTATATACACACAATGCATTATAGCTTTATATTATAGTTTTAGGTCGAAAATGTTCTTATTTAATATATAGGAATATATGAATGATTTGTTAATGTAAGCTCCAAAAGTCACGATTAATCTTATAACAATAACCATTTTTTTACATATTATACATATATTTTTTCATTATTAGAATCCCGATATTTTTGTGTATCGTATAATATTTAATTAGGTATTCACATAAACAGGGAGTCACTTCAAGCAGCAACATATTACAATTTTGGGGGCGTAAACTTCTACCTGAAAATCGAGGTTTCCAAAATTTCTCATCCCATAATTCAATGTCACACATAGGCATACTTTGAAGGTTGGTCATGGACGTAGCAAGTATGGTATGATCAGGTAGGGCACGAAACACAGAAGGTCAAAGTCTGCCCTATGGGTGACCTAAATATTAGGGCCCTAACTTCAACAGGAGCCCCACAATTAATGCTTAAATCTCCCTCTCCCCATATTTTCTGTTTATCTGCAACCCTCTTTGTAACACAATCTGTATCGTGAAGGAGGGCGCGGTCGAGCAATTCTCTAAATGTATATGTTCACTGTCTCTTACACAGAAATGCATATACGACTAAAAATGCAAATATTAAATATGAAGCTTCTCCCTAAAGGTTTCCCCTAAAATTGCTGTTTCCAAAATTTCTGTTTCCATAATTCGATGTCTGAAACATGGCTGTGTGCAATATAGTAGTAATAACTCAAATTCATCAAAGTAAGGGTTACGATAGTTTTGTCTTATAACATATAAATAAAATTTTAAAATTTAGATTCATAATTTCACTGTAGAAATATCGTAACCCCACGTTTTTAACGAAAATCTAAATAATTCTATGAACAACTGAATCAAGTGCAATATGTGAACATTATGTAATAATAAGGTCCGCAATACATCAAAATTATCATAAAACGACAATATTAGCGATAATAGGATTTATAGCAATCTCTCAAACTTTCAAATAGCGTTTTCTCAAAACATAATTTTGTGGGTTACGATAGTATTGTCCTATAGCGACGAAATGTATGTATGTATAACGCATATTTTTTTCTCGAACTTTATCCCATCGGTGCTTCACTCCTCTTTGAGGGAAAGAAAAAATAAGTAAAAGAAAAAGAAGAGAGAAAAGGAAAAAAATTGTGCGTTATTTGTGAGATTTTTGAATAAATATGTAAAGGAATGTCTAAGATAATGAAAATTCTTGAATTTTTTTGCTTTTCTTTCAAAACATTCTTTACAGGTACTGTAATATAATATTGCTGCGTTATTTTTAAGAATTTCAGTTTAAAAACGATTTTTTTTGGTCTGAACACATAATTTAAAATACACATTTAATTCTTTCTTGTCAGTCCCTCTCATGACGAAATCATGGATCCGTTCCTGACAAAGACTAATAAATAATGATGCAAAATGTGATGTCAATAGTGATTCAGGGATCTATGGAGTAAGATGATTACCATATGGCAGGCAGAGTAATCAGTTTGATTATTATTTAATTATAAAAAAACTAAAAAAAATGTTCGGATTTGTCCAACATAACAATGAATGTAAATCTGTGATAATGATCACGATAATGTTATTACAACCCTATGTTTATGTGTTTATATTAAAATAAGCTTTTCCAGCATTTATTTCAATATGGTTTTCAACTATAAATTCATTTCTTTGAATCATAATCTATGGAGAAAGGTATACGGTACCGTATATGAAATCGTCAAAGAATTATTATATTACCAATTATTTTCTTTCATCGAATTCGTTAAATTGGTACGTCCTATTAACCGCCTGACTTAAATTTGAACTTTCTTTTCCGTTCTTTTTCTTTCCATCATACAATTTATTAACTCTGATCGATAGCCACTGTACTACCCCTCCTACACTCTGGAACGGGGGGGGGGGGGGGGTTCTAGTGACGAGTATAGGGCCGACTTAATATCTTTGGTCTATTGACAACAGAAAGTAATTTTCTTTGAAATGCTTTTGATAAATTGTCGATGAAATTATTTCTTGAATGTAGTATCAAAAAGTATTTCATTTTCATTAACACAATTACTTTTTGGGATAGGACCACACCTTTAGAAATCATCTGTAACAGAATTTAAAGGAAATAAGAGCAGGAACCTGTTCATAATCATAATTCATAATATTTATTATTTGTACTTTATATTTATTTTGACATTATATTCTGCAGGTTGTTTGATGATGGGATGTTGTAAGTCGCAAAGCTATACTCACAACAATAAATATTTTACATAAAAGGCTGTTTTTTTATTTAAAATATGCCGATAACTCAGCACACTCTCATAATTATTTTAAGTTTATTTTTAGAGGTTTTCTCTGATTCACTGTTGCATTTGAAATTTCTCATTATTTTTACTAATTTTTCATGTATGTAATAAAAAAAGACTGCAATTTCTCTGTTTTATGCGACCTGCAGTAATCTTTCATATACAACATTTTTAGTAATGTTCAACATCTAATTCCCAATGCTTCAATTGTAATTTTGTTCTGAAACTAAACGTTTGCAATCAAATTTAGTAATATTAAAGGGTATAAAACAATCAATAATAATGTAAACTATTATTTTCTCTTTAGTCCGGCCTTTGACGCTCTTCGGGGCAATGAGGTGGATGTATTGTTCCCCTTTGGTGGGTGGTTGAGTACACAGTCACGCAATCTATGATGGAAAGAAAATAGACACATGGAATACACGGGCACAGAAGAGCTACAACTATACTACCATATGAAAAAACACATTAGTGATACTGTTCCATTTGTTTCGAAGGGAAAGTAATGAAGAGTAGATGGTTTAAAGCTCAATGTAGTAATGATCTCCTTGTATGTTTCATTTCAGTACGGGCTAGTTCTACTATTCTCAGTTAAACACAGCATTATCGATTATGTGTGAAAAATCGTTGTAAATCCCTACCTATAAAATTTTACGGTTTTTCGGATTCACGGAAACGTTACCTTATTCATAGTTCCGTAGATGGTATAAACAAATCAGTATTTTAATAAAGAAACTAATTTTTGTGACTGAAAGTTCTAAGCAACGTTTTATAAATGTACCTTAATCTTGACGTAAACGCAAAAGTTTTACATTTAATAGAAGAGTGTTAAAAGTGTTTTAGTATTCACAATCTACGGACGATAGCAGTGTGTCTGAAATAGCCACAAATTATAGTACTTAAAATAAATATTAGTATTCTGTCTACTTACGACTCGTCAGGTATCAAGTTATTGCTATGGTAATCAACTTGAAATCGTACAACTTCATATCGAACAAGCAATATGTTGGATTCTACCACTGCTTCTGATTGATTCTGATTCTACCACTGCAAGACTTGAAAGTACAGATTCAAGCTGTTAGTGTACAGAAGAAATAAATATTCACTTACCCTCTTGGTCAAGGTTTTTGTTAAGATGGAGTTATTTTCCTTTTGTACTTTTTTGTCCCGTTTGTCTGTGTTTGAGCTGATGATTGATGACCACTTCTTTTTCTGGACAAACAGTAATCAATCTACTTAATACTTTAGTTACAATCAAAAAACAATTTTTATCTTACTCGTTTCTTTTGTCTATTCTATATCAGAAAGAATAAACATACAGTAAAGGTACATTTGATAGCAGTTTGTTAATGACGGGTTTTGTGACACTGCTATTTTTTTTTATTTTTTTATCCAAAATGCATTTTTCAAACATAGTAGATGCAAAATGACACAGAATCTGAAACTTTTTATACCAGTAAGAAAATTAGAAAATCACACGTAAATATTTTCATCAAATGAGTTATGCACCACAAATTAGCAATTCCCTGTTATAATTGGTATATTCATAATAACTCAGTTATTTTCTTTATAGCAAAACACGGTAAATTAATGAAATATTGCACTTTCTGTAGTATTCGAGCGGTGTAAATCACTTGAATTAGAAGCGAAGATGAGGCATAACCGCATATCATATAGTAATGTTGCAGAGATATACTAACTTTTTAAAAATTTCATGTAATAATATATTAATGAAATTTTCATTATGGACATACAATGTTAATAAAGACATATATCTATCTATATTAATGAATTAATATCAGGAAATGAATGCGATGTGAATGCATGCGGCAAAACGTATTAATATAAACGAATTCCAAATTACGAGACAGAAGTTCTAATTCCTACACTTCCCATTGAAGTACAAAATCCACTTTAAGAAGTTGTAAGTTCGTAAATCATAAGCAAAAATTCCCACTTGTACAACATTAAAGTACTCTTCCACTCCATAAACTGAACTTAAATCTCATTTCCATGCTGAAGAGAAAAATCATCACTCACCCCCTTTCCCCCACCTCATGCCTCTCTCTAACATTCGATCTCGCTCAGGGTTCTACACTTCAAACTTTAAATTAAGGGTTATAATACTGTAGAAAAGGTTTCTTTTTTCTTGAAAAACTTTTTACAAGATCTAATTTGTTTAATTCTTCTTGAGAGGAATAGCTTATTTTTAATAATAATAATAAAGAGACATAATTTTAAAGAGATTCTTATTCCATAAGACATTGATTTCTCGGTTTCTTATGCCACAGTGGTAAAGAATTTTACTAAAATTAAAATCTGGGGTACATTTGTCGTAAAATGCTATCACCTTATCTTTATATCTTCATGTTAAAAAAACTTTTTACCACTGGGGTTGAAAATTACTATTTCATTTAGAAGGACATTACAACAACCAAAGCAAGACCACAGTTACTGTAATATTGATGATGTTGTTGGAATATCAGTTTCTTCAGTGGATCAATAACAGTAAAACGTAAGACATTTCAAATTTACAGAGAATAAAAATTTTAAATATCTTGTGTGAAGAAATGAAATATAAATTATAAAAGGAAACAGAGTATTATTACTACTTCAGGGTTGAGATCGAAGAAGGGAGCTTATATCCGAGTTCGCTTATTTGTACCTGGTATAATAGATTAACAGACTTAATAGCCCTATACAGGGTGCGCCAGAATAACAGAGTGGAATTTTAGAGAGCTCTCATGTGCGTGTTTTATAAAATAAAACCATACAATACTGTCTAAGTAGATTGATTGCCTGTATATAACTACAATATACGTCGGGTTCGATTTCAAAATTTTACTTTTTATTTCTCCCATAATGTTAAATAAAAGAAGCCCAATTTTATAGCCTTTCAAGTTCATTCCACATAGTGAGAGAAGGAAAGTACATGATTTGGTGGACAATTCGAAATTTCACGTGAAATAGAAACGAACGAATATGGTTCTAGGGTCATTTTCTAATCAATGTCGTGTCATTTTGATGATTAAATTGTTTTTCTATCTTGAACAGCTCCTTATAAAAAAAATATGTTTTCCCCTAGCAACGACCTGCGGTCCGTCAGAGGATTTCAAGTTGTTTTTTCAATCTGATGAATTCATCCCGCTCATTAAGGTAATAAGCTTTTTGGAGGTTGAAGGGCATGATATGCAGCTCCATATTAGCTACTCAATCAGCTGATTGGTTACTTATTACGATTTCTCTAGCGATTTTTCTCACTAACACAGTCAAATTTCAGGTAAAGTGCATTTTTTTATCCTTTTCGGTTCCTGTAAGAGCAAAAATCTACCTGAACCCATTCCTTTTAAGGTTTCTTTTATGAAAAGGTCATCCGTTTCTGCCAATTGCTTTCAATTTTGTTTTATGTGAAATATCGAGCTTATACGAAAAATACTATATTTTTGTTTTTTCTATTTTGCACTGTTATAAATTGACATTGATATGTTTAACATCATAAGTATTTTGTAGTTAATAACATAAACAATTAATCTGCGTTGACAGTGTATTATGTTATTGCAGGATATACTGACAGGATCCCACTCCGTTATTTGGACGCACCCTGTATAAGTCTTTTTCCGTAGAAAATTAAGGCTAAAATGTCAGTTGGAGCCGAAAACAACCTAGATATATCAACTTGAAAAAATGAACTTTACTAGCTTCGAAAAAATAGGTCGACCGAAAATATAAATTTTGTTCTTCATATGTGATGTCCTGGACTGGAAATCTTCATCCATTCGACAACTTTCTTCACAATCTCTCTGTCCATGATTGTGTAAAAAATACCATCTTGTTTGCAGTCTTGTTGAAATATTAATGACTTCCTTGATTCCCATAGGACATTAAGTGTCTCTTTGAATCACGAAAATATCTTTTCCTCCAAAGTACTGGTCCTTCTGAGGAACAGAGAAACAGAAAGAACAGAGAGAAACGGTGTACGTATTAATTTACAGGGTCTAAGTTTATTAGTTTATACTGTATTCAGAAATTGTAACATCTCATTTAATTAATTGTAATTAATTACAGAAACTATTTCATTTAATTGAAATTGTAATTAATTAAAAATAACTTAAAGGAAGTAATTTGTTCGGAGTTGTGGGAAATTTTAAAGGTATAAGGATACTTAAAAATAACAGTATTGTTCACCATTTTTTGCTTGATAACATAATGTATGTGAACTTCGAATCCCGGTGAACATTTTAATGAAAGAAAACAAATTAAAGGTAAAATGCGATGAAGAAATTGCAATATAAAAGGCAAAAGGATTATTTGTTCCGTCTCCATGCTGTGTATTTTTGTGTTACACTGTTGCAACTATGAATTGGCATTTATAATAGAGTTGAGTATTATAAACAATATTATACATGCAACTTATTATATGAGTAGCTAAATAAAAAAAACATATAAGTGGGAAACCTATCCTGTAGATTAAAAAAATCAACTGTTACAAAAATCTAACGATTTTCAAGTAATAATTATTATATTGTGACTGATAATAAAAACATACTAAAGTGTTTAGAATCAGAGACAATTTTGCATATAATTGATAGCTTATTATTTTACACTGCTGAACCTGCACATGAATATTAAATCATTTCAGCGGGAGACATTTAATGCATCGATAGTTTAAGGAATTGAAGTAAAAATAATTATTACAATAATTCATTAATACCCTTATTAATATCCAATTAAATTTTCTAATTATATCGACTAAATAATCTCACATTTTTTATTCGCCATAATATTTAGCACCTCATAGCACCTTTTTCGATACAGAACTTAATAAAATGATCAATCGATCGAAACTCAATTTATTCTTCTGACCTCAGGCAGTTAATCAACGATTGCAAATTACCTCTCGGAAATGAATTTCACCTCTTACAGCACCATTTTAAATTCTAGGGAAAATATTAAAGATACGGTGTTGGAAAGGTGTTCAAATTTTGTAGAGTTATAAAATATATGAAAGTTCGTAAGTTGATTACAGTACAGTTTAGATGAAACGTTAATTAAAATTTTATAAACGAATTGGAGTGAGTTTTGGAAATTAATAAGTTTGTATATTGATAGTTCGGTTTTTCTTCCTTATAATTATATTTACATCAATATTTTAAAATATGCAACTAATTATTTTGTATATCATAATATTAAAAAAAATTGTATTCTAAAGTTTGTTCCACAATGTAATATTTGTGCTGGTGTTTATACAAAAAAGAAATATGATTACGAGAAAAATCGTTAGGGAAAACCAAACTGAACTGTTTCAAAACCTGATCTTCCTATTTAGTCCTCATTTAAAAATTCAAAAGATTACTAACGCTCACTCTGACAGAACTACAAAAAAAAAAAAAAAAAAAAAAAAAATACAAAAAACAAAATAATTTTGTCAAGGATGAGCAATGAAACGTTGTGATTCTACATTTTTCTTAGAACAACTTTGAATAAAAATTTCTCAGTATTCATGAACACTCAGAAATAATCAATCCTAAACTAAACTACTGGAAATTCTCACGTCAGTGAATTTACGATTTCCATTAATATAGGCATTTGTTTATGGATTTCGTCACTGTTTGATATCTTGAACTTGTAAATGAAGACTTTGCAAAACTTTCTTCGCAGCAACATTGGAAAAATCATTGTTGAAGTGATTATATTATTGTTTGGTTATCACTTCTTTCCATAAGATTCCCAGGGGATTTCCTTAGTTAACAATTTTTTTTAGCAGAATTTAATTATATAAATATTATCTTAGAATGTTTTTATCCCATGGCAATTGCATGCGTGAAAACTCGTCTCCAAGAAAGTATACTTTATACCAGGTTCAGCAGTCACTATTAAGCACGTCAACCCGTCATCTACGCTGCCATATGAATTGCAGACATAGGTTCCAAAGATATATTTCATATAATTTAATCTTGATGCAATAGCTACAGTAGTTAGCGAGAAATATGAACTGGCAGGATACTTCCTGATCCAACCTTGTATATTTAAATAGTGAGATATATTAACCACAAAGACAAACTGAACATTAACAAAACTGCAAAACTCAGCATAAACTTCACTATAAGGGTTATAATCAATGTCAATATTTTTGTCATTGTTGTAACTATTTTGATAAACATCAATATTTTGCTCTCCGGAAGTGCATTTTAATTTGTTCTAACTCACTTTTATAAAATTTAATAAAAAAATTAAACACTTTAAACTGTTTGTTTCAGGTAACCCCACTTACTCGAGAATAATTCCAGCACAATGTTTAAAATACAACTTAATATACAATTCAATTCACAACCCATATTCCTTCTCAAGAAAAATATGACCATTATTCATTCTTGCGCGAAATAATGTAGTTTCAACTCTCAATAACAGAAGGAACGATCATTTTAAGAGAATTGTTTTTCTCCAATGAATTATTTCTCCAACTCTCATAAAATGTCACATTTTGAAAACGATTGCAATTTATTAGGTCAAGTGATCGTAAAACAAGGTTTAGGGTCTTGAAAGAACGCTCTTCGGAAGGAAATCGCGGAAATAATGAGACATTTTCCCCAGTTTTCGTCGGCACTTGTATAGACAGCAGAATTAATATAAAGTGATAGTGTAAATATACAAAACTATCTACTCATATATGAATAAAAATTCCTCTCAGAAACAATGATTATTTTGTAAACCACAGTCATTTAAGATATTAAAAATCATGACCGGATAGAACTATTTAAATATGTAAAAGAGAATGTGATAAAATAATAACTGGTCATTTTAGAAGGGTATTAGCATCCAAGAATTTACAGTAGAACTCGTTTTCCAGCAAAGATAAAATAGAATCCATACATAAACTATACAAACCCAAATCTCCTCTATTATTTTCTTTCAAAGACTTGTAGGCCTACTATATGACTTCCCTTATTCTGTATAGCATGATAATTATTCATTTAATTTTATCTGCCTCTTTGGTAGTTTTCTTCTGATTTTATTTTCCAGAAACTGAAACTTTAAATTGTTACATTATCATCAGTCTATATACAGTGGGATATTTTAACCCAACCTGTGCATTGCACGGATGGTGGGAAATTAAAACTTCCTTTACGGTATTATTTTAAATTTGCCGCATTTATAAGTTTCAAATTACGGGGATATAGTACGTCAAAATAAGATAATGGTAATCATTCCAAGACTCCAATTTGGCAATCCCATAATCGAAATTAATCACATTATGATATAATTATCACTATTTAATTTTTTTTTTCTTTTTTAGAAGCGCTACTGCAGAACAAGACCTTGTCATTTCTTAAGACACGTACTTAGTTTAAAATGTTCACTGGAGGTAGTATATCTTTCTTTCTGTCAATCATCCTATTATGTGTATAGAAGAAGCCAACTGTGCACACTACCACATCAGTTAAGCATTTCTGTATTTAGTGGGGAAATTCTTGATACCTTTTCTATATTTACATGACAGAAACAGAAAAAAAAAACTTTGCAAACAATTTGCTTATTTTGGGCTGTTCTAACGTGCTCTAGTAGTTTTAGCTTCTGTTTTGTATTCAGCAGGTTCGGAATCACTTGAAACATCATGATACATCCTGAGATAAATCTTCAGGTTATCTCATTATGAAAATTAATATTCTTGCTGGATTGAGTCAATGCCGTAGTCAGCAGCAGACAAAAAAATGAAAGATAGGACAAATATAGGAAAAATGTTTTTGGGTATATTATTGAGTGCTCTATATGGAGAAAAGCAAACCAAGCTACCAGAATTGCTATTAGTATACATAATATTTTTGAGTAGAGTAGGCAAAATTAGGAAAATTCCTAAACTTTTTGCTTCGTAAACGGACATTTTTTTGGTAAATATTGAAATCTATTCAAACAGTTGGAAGAAGTAAGTGTCATAATAAAATATGATTTTTTTAAACATTATTTACATAGAATCTTAAGACGTTAGTGGAATATAGTTCAACATTTACATCTTAGAATAGGAAAGTGACTGAGTAGGATGTTTGGGGGTGGGGGTCAGAATAATAATATTTCACTTTACTAAGGTGCTTGATCTGTAAACGAAGGAAATTTTATAACAGGTGTGAGGAGCAGAAGCAATTTACTACTTCACAGAAAGTCAGAGTTTACTTCGTTATTTAGAAGCAGGAAGGTGTAAAATTTGATAAAAAGTTACGAATCGAAAAGATAAATCAGAAGTATATGGGGTGAGAGGATAATAGTCAATGCGCAGTTTGTTTTCGTTGGCAAGAAGAACAGGGAATCAAAAGTAAATGTTTACATGGTAAAAATAATAAAAGTTCAAATCAATCATTCTTATTTAAGAGTATAGTAATGTGTTCCATTATTCTTCCAATAAAATGTTGAATTCAGTGTTGCTAAGATTTGTAACACATAGGCAAGAAAATTATAGGCATTAATCTAAGTCTTTATTTTTGTATAGGAAAAAAGATGATATTTACGCCTATTGGCCCACTCTTCCATGTTACCTATTCATAACATCTGCAACAATAATTATTTGAAGTCATAAATTTATTAAATGTACAAAAGTATATGAAAAACAAATAGAAAAACTTACAAAATATTTGTTAATAGAAAGTACCTGAGGTACTTGCCTTGCTACATACTAGTCCGCCAAGGGCTGGTCCTAGAGTATCAGAACCACTATGTAGCAAGACAACAGAGGTACTTTATATCCCAAATAGAGATGGACTGGGTCAGAAATATTTTGACCCAGACAACCTTCAGTGATGCCGATGACGTGGGTCTGACTGGGCAACGAATTGACCTAGTAAAATTATGAACCCGAATGACCCATTCATTCTAGATTTTAATAATCTAATATAGTGATTTTTTATTTAATTGGAAGTATGAGGCCCTGCCGATTCATGATGAAACCATTCTAGATCCTATTTATAGTTGTACACCATTAGACGTAAAATATTACAGTGTAAAATATTACAGCTCGTATGTTATGTTTTGAACATCAGTTTTTCAAAACCTATTGGGAATCGGAATAGATTCATGCTTGCTTCACTAAATTGAAGTTATATTTTTCCTCTTTCTAATGATAGAAATTGTTGGTTAAAATCGATCTAAAAACGTTTGGGACACCCTGTATAATGCAATAATCGGAAGAATTAACGCACATCCATTTACATTTAAAAAGGGAAGTTTTTTTAAATATAATAAATATTGTTGAATGGGCGGACAATTATCGCAGCATATCTTCTGCTGCTGCGACCATCCTTATCTTGAGATGCTTGAAAATAGTAATTGATGCTCTTTTAATTACATGAAAATCAATAAATGATGCATTCTGTTTCGCGGGGGCAGTATTATAAGAACTTACTAAAAGAGAAAATTTAACGGTAGTAGTCAAATATCGTATACTAATAATGTGCTGGAAACATTATAGATACTTTAAAAATAATATTTAACATCAAATTAACGTCAGGTCATTTCTGATTTACTCGTATAGTGCTATTTTCTTGAAAAACAGTTTACCTAAAACAAAAAATGTAAACGGACAGTATCTTTCTCCACAGAAGTTTTATTTGAAATTTAGTGTTTTGGTAGAATACTTATATTGATATATTTTCATGTTTTTTGTTTTGTTGTGACAGATTTCCTTAAAATGATGAGCATTAAATACTAAAATTGATGGTAATATTCGCCATAAAACATTTTATTGCAGAGGCATATTTAAATATAACTTCAACTATTGGAATCAAGCAATTTATCCAATTTTCATAACTTAAATCTTTTTTTTTACTGACTATCATAAATTTTCATTTTGTGAACAATGCGACTTTGAGCTCGAAATTTTATGACTCCCATTCAAATATTACGAACCATTCTCAGTTCGACTTTTAACTGAGAATATTTTCCTCTCCGAATCTCCCATAGTATATATCACAGCAGATCAATGTGAAACAGAAAACTAAAAGGAACTTTCAAAATTTAATTACTTGTATACAAAAAAGGCAAAAAGTTTTTTAATTAAGGTGAATAATGAACAAATGTGAAAGCTGTTAGTTTTCAGTCAAAAATACAACATATTAGAAGTACACAATAACCGTGTTTTAGATGGGTCTGTATTATTAAATGTGTTGTTATACATGAGAACATGATTTACTTGCTATATAGGTACAGAATAGTCAGTATTGAATAAAAACGAATCTCACGGTACAAAGTTTTTGGCATTCAATTCAAAGTTAGTTTTTCTTTTATACTTTTTTCGTGAAAGAGAAGTTTTCATCAGCATCAGCACAAAACATGAATACTGCAACATTCAGTTTTTTCTTTAACAAATAAGTTTATTTCAGTTTTTCAATATGCTTATTGAAAAAGAAAAAAAAACAGTGAATGAAACTAATTTTAAAATGCAGTGTATCTGGTGTCATAAATCGAGATTCAACTGTGAGAACTTTACTGACGACTGAGTAAATGTATACCTGCCTCGCGAACATAAGACCCAAATGTATTTAAGAAAAGTGACGATTTTGAATGGAGAAAGTGTTGTATACAATAGTAAACAACAGCGGTCCTTCTGTCTACCCTTTTGTTAGGGGATTAGAACTGTCAGACTGTGCTAACGAGAAGTAATTCTTATGTTTGTGTGCGTGGTATACGTGTAGTTCTCAAAAACTTTATTATGAACATCATTTTGAAAATTGAGTTGAATAATTTTAGCATGAAAAGGATAACTGAATTTCAATTATTACTGAAAGTTAAGACAAAAGCAATGCTACCGTCCAGGTACAAATTTGACCAACAGAATTTCAAATCAATTTACATGACGTTGTCAAATCTTTATATTGTTGGACTTATATACAACAAAATTAATGGATAATGGGATAACCATCAAATGTGAGAAAAAACGGGTTTTGAAATTGAAAACTTGATTCTCAAAGAAATAAATAGTCATGTCCTTGTGTTTATAGACTACCAGAAAAAGAGTTTTTAAATCAACACAATATAACAGATACCAGTCAAATTTTAACCTTTGCGTTTTCACCTCCAGTACAACACATCCTTTAAGAAGTATAATAAATCCGTTTCCTCCTTCAGGCTTCTAACTTATTCCTCACAGCGGCGTCGAGATATTACTTTGCGCCGAAGCTTCGCGTTTCACGTGCGACGAGTATATTGTACACTTTATTCTCAATCGCATGTTCAGTTCATGCTATGCCACTCCACCTAAAAGTTTAGATATACGCTGACGCGAAGAATAGTATATTTTAACCCGAAAATGTGAGGTTTTTCATTTCATGTAAAGGAATTTTTGGTAAGTGCCGGA
Organism: Campodea plusiochaeta; assembly: GCA_034698565.1. Taxonomy (NCBI): domain Eukaryota; kingdom Metazoa; phylum Arthropoda; class Diplura; order Rhabdura; family Campodeidae; genus Campodea; species Campodea plusiochaeta. Next base: position 3,653 of record JAQIWE010000318.1, on the reverse strand, counting down.
ATAGTTTTTTGTTCTTATTGTTGTAGACTTCTCCGTCAAAATAGTCAAATGGTTATGTCGTAAGTAATGGTTTCCAATCATTGTTTTGGACTTTAATTGTGTTTTGATTTAGTTATCTAAATTATTGTAGTCTCTCAATTAGATTGTTCATCATTGTGTAATTAATTACATTCCAGTTTCTTAAAAACCACTATTCCTCGTTCTATAATTTTAACAGCAAGGTTTGTTGTTTTAGTATTATATTAGTAACGATCTTTGGACTGTAAAACTCAACGGTTTGTAAGAAACTCTTGGTCTTTATTATAACCCAAAGACTTTATTCATAAAGTTTTCTGGAATACAAGAGTATTGCTTTCGCTAATAAACATAGATTACTAAAATGTAAATAATACATTGTCGGTATAGTCCTCCCACTCCTTTTTCATTGAATCGAATCCACTTCTTAAAAACGTGAAAAAAAAAAGGAAACGAAAAGATAAATTTCCAGTAATAATCCTAATTTTAATTGATTAAATTATAAATTGATCTTTTTCAATTTTAAAATGAGAATATAAATTCAGTTATGGAGAAACTTGACTACAAAATTTATTCTTATCTTAATATTTAGATGTCTAATTGTTATACTACACTAAGCAGCTCTATTGTTTTGTATAAAATATTTACTTAACTCCGATGAGTTGCTTCGTTTCTGTTACAAAATCGATCTTTCGTACTTTTTTTTATGACGTGATAATGCTATATGCTGGAATATTATTAGCTGACCTGATATAAAACTAAGTCAATCCAAATGTAAAGTAATTATAAGAATATTTTTTTTATTTTTTGGGTGGAACTCAAAAAGTTGCTCCGATAAAATTTGTGTATTGACCGCTTCAAGCGATTAATCTAATATATTTTTAAAATACTACCATGTCTAAAACAACGGAATTAATGAGAGAAACATGAATAGAATAGAATAGAATTTTTATTGTTGTCGGTAATGCCCATTCAATAATTTGGAGAGACGTACAGTAATTGCATTTCCCAATCCTATTAAATCATTAATATGCATCACTTCCTCGACAAAATAATAAATGTTATAGATATTTCTTACTGTTACATTTTTCAAAAATATTTCTAAAAATCTCTTTGGGAACATTTAAATTGCAATGATTATTCAAAAGATATTTAACTCGAGGAGCCTTATAGCATAAACATGTACAAAACACATAAAAATCCTTTATATTATAAATAGTTCACTTTGATGAGTTATCTAACTTTAGCTTACAGACATCAACGACACACGACTAAGGTTTAATACATTTTAAGTGAACTATTACCTTTATTCTCCAAATTTTGTACTCTATTATTTTCTGTTATTATTGTATATTTCGATTAAAAATAGTATGAAACATGCAAAAGAAATTAAATAAGAAAAAAATTTACTTAGTATTGCTTTAGTTTTGACTTCAACTTATTATATAAATTATGTCTCTCAGCAGGCCACACGTATTTCAATAGACCCGCCACTGATTTAACCAACAATCTTCAAATGTGATATTTTCTCTTCACTGATTAAAATAATAATACGTTAGAATGAAATGAATGATATTACTTACAGTATACTAACTATAGTCCGTTTCACATGAATTATACTCCACTCTTTCATCTTGGAAGACTCGTTCCTTATTTGCTACTAAATTCTAAAAATACCTCAAAATATAAAGTTAAATTCACATGATAACACAACTACCAAGTCGTTAATCAGTTCAGTTATACCAAATATTGACAGAACAGTGAGTCTTCTAAAATCAAAAGTGGAGTATAATTCATGTGAAATACTGTATATAGCCTACGTAATATTATTCATTCCGTTGTTTTGAATACCCTTACAGGTTTTATTATTATTATTATTGTCAATACCAGATTAAGAAAACTTCTTCAAAATTGAGATATCTAAAATCCAAATTATAGGCCTAATAAACTAAATACATAATTTTTCTGGAATTTCGAACCAATCACAATTAGAATGTTTAGTAATAAATTAGAATATTAGATTGTTTGTAAGAATAATACTATTTTTTCTGCAATGTTATAAATCTTTCCACAACTATTATAAAAAGACTTCCGACTGAATCTCCGAGAATGCAACTTGTAACAAGTAAAGACTGATTATTATTAAAGTGAAGAAGGGTAAAAGTCTCAACATGTTTCTCACTCAGAATAAAAGTTAGTGATAAAGTATGAACATGTCTTTTATTTATTGAAATTGTACTTTATGATACACCTTCGTAATTTATAATTACTTAAAGCCGTCCATTTTGTATTTGGGCCACTCTTGATTTGGTTTCTCTTCATTGGATAATGCAAATTAGAAATGTAATTCTTAAGTCGTTATTTGCAGAAATTGAGTGATAGTTTATATTATAATACATGGGACATACCATATACAGAAATGTTTAACTACTCATAGTAAATTTCAAAACTCAAGCAATATAATTTTTGGAAGCATCTAACTGTAAATTATAGTCTTTCCAAATTTGGGATGCTGCAAATTTCCATAAACAACAATTGAAGCAAAGTTTATTCACTATCTTCACAGTATTTGAAGTGTTTTAATATTTTTCAAATTGATTGTAGAAGTAGTACAATTTTATCCTGAATGGCTGCATAATTTTATTCACATGTTCATTGTTTCCTTAACAATTGTTGGTGCATAAAAAGGCAGCCAACTTTTCGGAATTTGCACCACTATTTTAAAATAGCTTAATTAACAAGAGGTTAAATTCTTTTTAGCCAATAAGTGCCAGTCAAGAGCACATGAACTCTACTTTAGGTGCAGTCATTATAGTCAACTAAATATAACTTGGTGGGTGACGTTGAATTCCCTTGAAAGAAAACTTAAGTAAACAATGCAAAGTTTTATTATTGTTCACGTTCACCGTTTTACATTTTGACCCTCTCGCATACATTTGTCTGTATGTCTAACTAGACAGAGCCTATAGTCTGAGTGGGTCACAGCACAGTGTAACAAAACGTCACCCACCTAGTTATATTTGGCTGACTATAGTTTTCAATATGCATTACATATATTATAATTTCTCCTGGTGAAAATGATACACATATAAATTGGAATTCCATGTCTTTATTGTTCTGCATGAGGGACAAACTTTACACATAATATTACTTTCGCCACTAATTCAAAATGTGGAGTTAATACAACTGGACGGTAAAGAGGCACTTTCCCAAAAAATTAAACAATTATCATGATTCACTCAATTTAAAATCCATTTTGTAACTTAGACTGTCTATTTTACTTTCAATTAAGCATTTTAAATTCAGTTTTTAAAGTAAATCATGATAACAGCATTCCAGAGCAAATCATTTCTATTGAGAGTCAGGTTTGTTCAGTGTAGATTGGAAAAGTTTGCTAGTTACACCTTTTGTTTTTAGTTTTTGATAATAAGTTTATTTTATTCGAGTAGTTTCTAGATTCCTTTAAAAATGACAATAACAGAAATTTCTAAAGGGGAATATAAATTCCTCCAAAATGTTTTTATGAAGTACGGTATGTATAGTGTTTTTTCAATCTTAAGGACCCAAATCGATTAACTCTTCAAAATTGTTTTGACAGTAAACCCATTGTTGTCCACTTGCTTGGGTGGTTCAAATTC
>JAQIWE010000317.1:0-24116 GCA_034698565.1 Campodea plusiochaeta | reverse complement strand
AACAAAAAAGTTTTGTTAAAAAAAAAAAAAAAAAAAAAAATGACTAGTGTTTTTTCAAATTAAGAAGTTTTATAATATTATTAAAGTGTAAAATGAAATTAACAGTAACTTAATATTATCAATCATTGTAATTATCAAACATGAGAAAATCATTACAAATATTATTATTGATCATTATTAGTGAGAATCTTCATAAAGCATTTGTTTTAATTAATATTACAATGAGTAGCATACCTGTTACTAGTTGAAATAATGACGCAAGTTCAAAATAATAATATCATATTGATATTTTCTGTCAAAAGTAATACTGTTACTAATAATGAAATTGGAGAATAAATAAATAAATATTGTATTTATAGTTTTGGACCACTACCCATCAATAAAGAGTTGAGCGATTACAATCATATAATTATTATACATACAAAATGTAAGAATATATTACAAGTAACTTACTATTTCTGAACATACCTTAAGAAGTTCATTTCTTATATTCATTCGTTCATTGTTTTCTGCCATATTATTATTCGTCATTCCTTGGTTAGGATTTCCTTCGTTATTATTATTGGTCATACTATTATGATTGCCATTGGTGTGATTATTAGCAGCTGCGGCAACTGAAAGAAAACACAAGATTAAATTACTATAATTCTTAAAAATATTTTATATTTTCTCTCTTCAATTTTAGGAGCAAGGAATATTCTATTGTCAATTTCTTGGTCAGAATGAAATTTCAATCATTTCTTTCTTTACTTATGAATAATATTTTCAAAATACTAAAAAATATGTAATTAATAACTTTACTGACTTCTTTTAATAAACAATTTTTAATGCTCGCCATCCACGATCCATACTTATTCCTTCCAATTCCAGCAATCCCATTTGATATCTGACGAAATCAGATGAAATACAGATTTGATGAAAAATTGGATAGTGGCTTTAGTTATTGTTTAGACAGTTGTTATTCAAACCAATACATTTATTCTCCTCGTCGCTAAATATAATTATTGTGATCTCACTATTTTATAATTTAAAAATGAAATGATTTTATCCACATCTATACAAATTCAAAGATTAATCTACCAAAAACCTGGATTAATCTACCAACAACCAAAACAATACCCAGATAATATAAAAACTATTCTTACGTGCAGCAACTACATTAGCGCTGTTGGCAGTATTATTTGAAACACTGACGGCGGCAGCTGCAGCAGCGGCGGCGGCAATAAGATTTTCCCTTTCTCTTCTCTCAGCGGCGGCTCTACTTAATACATACTGGGCAGCAAACTGATGTTTTGGATCCATACGCATATGCTCCATATGTGATAACAATCCTGAGGAATAATGGATTATAAGTTTTAGGAATAAGTAGTTTATTGGTTTCGTTTCAGAGAAAAAAAAAATGGAAAGATTATTATTGATTTCCTGAATGGAAGAGTGATGTGGAAGGAAGTTTTATACCGTACTACATTTAAATAAGGAAATGGAGAAGAAAAATACTTTTACTGATGATTTTATTTTTATATTAGTGAGAGTTATTTAGTCAATGTCGATTGGTCGATATACAATTTTGAATATGGTTATGTTTTTTACTATTTTATTTTAATAACTAATAACATAAATAAAGTTTTATTTACTTGATATTTATGTAGCGTTTTATTTAATCACTTATTTTAATACAAATTTCATAATTAAAGGGGTATTTTTTTTTACAGCGGGTAGCCGTCTTTCCAACATAGCTTATCGGTCTCTTGGGAAAACGAGTACAATATAGAATAAAGAAAGTAAAACGAGATATGTGTGCTGGAAAATGAAGCTCCCCGCTGAAAAAAAACCGGTTTAAATTTTGTTGTCCCTATTCTAGAAAATAACTAACAGTAACATTTCACAGTGATATCGCCAAATACAACCGAAAAATATCGTATTTTCTCAAATAAATATAAAATAAAAAATGCAATAAAATTGATAATAATTAATATTCTTCTACCTGATTCATGTGTAAAGACTGCTTGACAAACACTGCAAGGCCACATCCTTAAAGATGAAGTTAATTGACTTGTTTCTGGATGGCATGCTAAATGTTTCCGTAAACTTCCTTCATTCACATAATGCTTTCCACAAACTGGACATGGATGATTTGCTGTCCTGCGTTTAGCTGTAAAGAGGCCGAAAGACGAAACAAAAATTAGTTTTCAGTCGATTTTGTAACAGTTGAAAAAAAAATTAAGGCACACTTATATACGACACAAGTATATTGTGTCGTATGTACATAAGCAAGCATTTTGGTCATACGGAATTTTTTCTTTCTAAATTTTTTTTGGGTGTAACCTTGTGAGCATTCTCGCAGGAACTTGTAAATTCGGATGCAGCCCAGAAAAAATCTTCGTGCGTGAGACGAGAAGGAAGAGAAGTTTTTTCGTTTTTTTTTTAATCTGAATTTTTACGTGCGGGTTTATATACGGTTCTATATTTAAGTAACGAATAAAATACACCATTTTAATGATTTTGTAAAGAAAAAAAACTCCACGCCTTCTTTTTCTTGCCGAAAAAAAAATAACTTTTTTTTTCTCCACTCGGGGTGCATCCGAAAGAACATACGAGTTGGTCGTCAAGGTTACACACTCCCTGCCAGAGAAGAAGAGCAAGACACCATTCACCACAAAAAAGTGCAAGCATTCGAAGTACACAAGACCACATTAGCTTAGTCTATTACACAAGACCAGAAGAACTTTCATACTTCAATTTTATTATTTAGCTTTGTTATGGTACATTGAAACAACCTAGCTAATTACACATTCATAATTATCTTAATTAAAACAAATTTAACTATATATATCTTATTAGTTTAAATTACATGAAACACTGAAGTCTACCATATATTACTCTGGGCTTCTAGAAGTAATACTAAAACTGACCCGTTAGTGAGATTCTAAAAAATACTTAAAAACAGGGCTTCTACAACATGCCAATATTTTGAAATCGTCATGCTTTTGTATCTAAAGCCCATAATTATGTTCTCAACAATATTTGAAAATATATTAGTATAAACAATTTACATAATTACAAAACAATATTTCATACATAAAAAAGTGAAACCCAAAAATAACTTTTCTTCGAATCTCACCACAAAAAACACAACAGGGGTAAAACTCAAAAAGTATACAAAACATGACAAAAAAAACGAGAAAAATATGACTTGAGTATTATAATCAACAGAAGAATTGTTATATGCATTCACTTATTTAAAGTCCATTATTATTTATTTATTTTTTAAATCTTAAGTGTGCCTTCTTGGTTTATTCCGTATGACCATCCTGGGGAGTAGCCCGCAGGTCTCACCGTCTGCGGGCTGTGCGGGTTGCGCGGGCTGCCAGGAAGGGCCAGAGAGGGCAGGCTGAGGGCCGCCCTCATAGAACGAGGGCGACTTACTGGCTACGCCCGACGCGTTGGGATCCTTATGAGTTTGCTTCATATGATCCATAAGTGCTTCCCCTCCAAGGAATAATTTGTGACATAGAGGGCACGATGTGGCATTTGGGCCGCCCAAAAGGGCCGCATGTTGCTACAAGAAAAAGAAAAAAGAATATTAATGGAAATGCGAAAAGTTCTTGCCTATAAAATAAAATGTCGTTAGCGTTAATAAATAAGGACATTTTTAAGCGTGTTTGCTTGTCGTGTTCTGGGTAGGATTCTTGTTCTCTTCCTGCCACTTCTAGCGGATCAGAGAGAGAAAAAGAAAGAATAGCAGAAATGTTTCGTCGAACAGCTAGCAATCATTTCGACTTTACGACACTCTTCGCAAAGTGGAACAAAAATGGTAAATCTGATTTCATGTAGTATTGTATATTAACTTTTTTTATTATTGTATTCTATTTCATTATGTATAATAACTTACTCATAGTTATTCATTCTCTACTAAAACAATAAAACAATTGTAATTAGTGTTGTCCGATACATTTTTTGAAATTATATGATTCAACGATAATTTTATTCGTAACACAAAATCATTCCATATACACTATTTCATGCAGCAAAGAATAAAGAAAACACCTTCAAAAGAAAGAAACATTATTTTTAAGAAGCGCTTTCAAAGAAATAAAGGAAACAAAAAAAATCAATATGCTAGCAACTTCCATATTTCTCCAACAGATGGAAGCTGTAGCATCGTCGGTGTCGACGTCGTGTCGGAGAAAATGTGAATGTTATGTAGAGCAGTGAAGGTATAATACCATTCAGCATTCAGAGATGGCGGAAGTGTACTAAAACAGAATCTCCTCCGATCATTCTCAACGAGAAGTTATTTTTGTAATATCATTTATAATAGTTTTATAGAAGTATAGAAAATTTAATGAAATAGTATTTTTTTCTCCTTCTTTGGATTTTGAAGATGTTCTTAAAAAAGCGAATATTTTTAACACTAAATAAATTAGAGCGATTTCTCGGAACTTTCAAACATTAACCAGAAGTTAAATTTTGACTGAGAAGTCTCAGATTTTCATATATCCGAACTGAAATAACAAGGTATTTATTATATCCAAGGTTTAAAATTCATATTTTGCATACTATAGAACTCATTCAAGATAATGTTGAAGAATGTTCTTCAGTTAATAACAACAGAATAAGGAACAGACAGTACTAGTAAACCCAGGCGCGGAGGAAGAGGTATCCATCGGTAAGTCTATATTAGTGTATCGTTACTGAAACGGAAATACCGATTCTTCAACTCTGTGGATACCAAGAAAGAGAAAACTCTACTGGATTATTTCAAAGTGCTACAGGGTTGAGTCATTTGAACTCGAACGAATAATGCGATTTCAAACAGGGCATCTTAAATTTCAAATAATAACCATTAAATCTAACATTAAACTTCAACGTTTTGAAGTATGCAGGTCAAATTAAAACCTTTCAGATCTATTTCGAATTTTAATTTAGGTTTTTATAGTGAAAAAAAAAAACTCTCTGGTTTTATCAGTTTGGAGGTTAAAACTAAAGACAAGAAGAAGTATTATTTATTTAGAAGATAATGTGTGTGTGAGGAAGTATAAGAATGATTAAATACAGTTTGTACAATAGCAAACATTAAGAGCCAAAATTGATTTATTTGAGGCAAATAATGATTTTAAAACAGGTTTTAAAAACTTTTGAAATTTGTCAAACGAATTTTTTTCTAATATTAGGAGGTCATCACCTATTTGTTAATAGAAAATATTGATATGAAATTCTCCCCATCTCTTGGATTCAGTGAGACAAAGAAAATAACTATAAAATCAACATTAAAAGTTTTCAGAATAATGGTCGAATTAGACCTCAATTAGAGATTTGAAATATTATCTTGCTGCAAGTATCATTCGTTCTATTCAAGTATGAACATATTTCCCTAGGTTAGTTCATTTCATATTTGATTTCCGATAATAAAACTTGTAAAATATTATATAACCAAAGTAAAGCAAGGTCATCATTACAGTCGCGAATAAATGTCTTCTTGCTTTGAACTGTCGTTTATCACGTGTAATCCACATGTAAAGGAGGGTGTTAAATGTAGCATCAACCTCAAGTGTTTAAAGTGGGTCTGTGTGTTAGTAAGTTAGTTTCCATGCGCTTGCTATTCTATGCTGTACTTTCTCTACTAAAATTACAAGCAGGAGCATATATAGATGAAAGTCCCTATTCTCTTTCTGGCGCCTCCAACTCACGCAGCCAGCATTACACAAATGCTCTCATGTCGAAGGATTTTTATTGCAAGTTCTCCGTGCAAATACGACCACTTGCTCTAGTACCGTGGAACATACGAAACCAAGAGCTCCAGTACTGGTGTGACTTGAGCGTATCGCGGAAGAAAATAATGTTATTGGTGTTTCGTGGAAACAGAAGTAAAAGTTCGTTACTGATTTAATATTCGTAAGAAATTCTGTTAAATGATAAGAACGGAATTTTTGAAGATTCTTCTATACACCATACTCGTTATTATCACACAGTTTCGTACTCACAGCTTACTTACTTATTTTTCAAATTGTATCAAACTTTTCAGTGAAAGCGCTTTTGTTGGAAACATGATGCAGATTTTGTTATCACGAAGAGAAAAATTGTTAACTTGAACATGTTTTACACATGCCGAAAAGAAAAGACACACAATTCACACTATCGAACTAAAGAAACTAAATTCCAATGAAATGAGGAATGTCATTACTCCATGCATTAGTTTAATAAGTAACTTTAATTTGTTTATATATTAGTTATAAAGGGGCCGCCACCAAGCTTGAGAGTTAGTGTCACAGTGAATGAATTCCCGTTTACTTACGACTTTATTTTACTTACATCATTGAAGACTGTAATGTTTTTATTAAAAAATTAACAAAACAATAATTAAACATTAGAATGAAAAAATACGTTGCATTTATTATAGGCCTGTTATTGACAGAGAAAAAGATCCAGAAGCGCAAGGATGTCTAGATAAAACAAAGTTTCAACATTCTAAAACGAAGAATATAAGAGAGAAGTTTTTGTGGTTTCAAAATCTCACACACATTTTCTTTTCTCAATCAGTTGCAAAAAAAACTCTTTTAAAATTACAAATTGATTTTCATTCCAATTGTGAAGTAAAACACTACTGATTCTAGTACGTCACTGCATCACTAACTTCCAAGACTGGCGACTATTTAATGCAAATATTCCAAATCAGTAACTAATAATCATTCACTAATTACTTAGAACACAACACCAAAATAATAATAAAAAAATGAATGCTTACCAGTTCTCTGCCGCACTGTAACACAAAAAGAAAGCAAGAATAAGTCATCTGTTCCAAACTTGTGCCAAAACATGTAGATCTCAAGTCTTAACATTTTAATTTCAATTATATTATCATGCATTTTTTTCTAATTTTTGTTTTATTAGAAAAGTATAATTATGTCTACACAAACAAAATACATGACAACCGTTAATGGAAACAATGTATTTTAATATTTTATTAATTGCTGTAGAACCAGATATTTACCAAAGAAACTTTCTTTGATAACTGCATCTGACTTTTCGTAAAACCTAATTTGGCTAAATCTTCATCATTACAAGCTTTCGTTTCAAGTACTATCTACGGAAATTTTTATTTTTTAACATAAGTTCTTTATAGTTTATTAACTCAGATTCTATGTACAGTAATAATTTACTTCATAATCTACATTTTCTTCGACTCTACAGATTAGTTTTCGTTTTGAAGTTTTTATATTCCAACCTTTTACCGGTACATTGCTGTTGTTTAAGTAGCCAAACTGATTTTAAACAGTAATTATTTATTAAAAGCACGGAGAAAAACTGTAAGATAAAAATGAGTCGGAGTCCGTCAGTGGTTACCGAATAGTTGTTTTGGCATAAGTTTTGAGGACTTATTCTCTACTTTCATCTTTTGGTATATACAGTTTAGAGAAATGGCAAATGCGTTCTTCAAATAAAAAGCAATTTTTCATATATTTACACTCAAAACAAAATAAAATAAAATAAAATTTGCATGTCTAAAATGGAACTACAAATGATAATACTACATAAGCGAAAAGTTTTCATATTTGTGAGGTAAAATATTTTGTAAACCACCTTTTGCTGTAACGAACTCCGCCAACACATATAATGGGAGACGAGTAACTCGATTAAGCCAATTGAAAAATATTAAAATACATTGTTTTCAGAAAAACGATTTCCGCCGGCGGAGTTCGCGATGAGATCTCCTAAAAATATAGTTATGTTGGAACTGCATGTTATTTCACATAGCAGTGTAAATACTCGATGTAGCTTTCCACATGAACAAAAAATATCTTCTGAGTTCATGAGAATATTTACAGTATTATTGTATCCAGTCTGTCTAAAAATTTACATATAATTCTGAAACATGCGACATGCAGTGATATTTTAATATTGTTTATTATGTAATATTTATTCTTCTTATATCAGCAAAAAGTTGTACAAATAAGCATAATGATAAAACATCTAAAAAAGTATATGAAAAGAAATATAGGGATTTCATTGACGTTACGCAGTATACTGTAATACTGAATTCCAAATAAAATAATAACTGAACCACAGCGTTTGCAAGATTAAGAAAAAAACTTAAAGCTACCCAAGTAGTTTTCTCTATAAAAATGTTATTATTCTGGAACACTATTACTTACCAGTAAATATTTTAAACTTCAAAAACAGAATTTTTTTTTAATATTCACATCGAATAATGATATTTTAAATTAATTACTAATGTGGTACAGAATGATGATATACCTCTACAGAGAAATGTTGATGACATCAAGTAACTGCTTTCACTGCAGAAAGTGTACACCATATAACAAAGTAATTATATTACAGAATACCAGTAATTCCATAACTGTGATTTCACAAATAATGAAGATAGAATAAGGTGAATGTATTGACGAAAGAAAAAGTACCAAAACTGGTAAAAATAATATAATAAATAGCTATAACTGTTTAGAAATTTTTCTTATGATCATATATATGAAAGAAAAGAAAGAAGAAATATATTTTAAAGAACACTATTCTTGCTCGTCCCATTATAATGAATCTCTATTTCACTTTCTATACCAATCTGATTTGATCGAATGCAAAAGAAAGGTGTTAATAGTTTGTGTAAGATGCTGGTGTTGATATGATAAAGAGTTAAACGTTTATCAAGTACATCAAGTAAAGAGTGTTTGTGGGTGGAAGCGAGCTTTTTTGGTCACTTCCCTGGAAAGTAAACCACAACTACACCAAAGAGCTGTAGTTGTGGTTACTCTTTGCCTCATTCATGGATGGTGTCGTTCAAATGAATGCAAAGGAGACACTTCTTTCGGTGATAACTTTACTTCATGTCACCCAGTGAAAATTGTAAACGTGGTCAAACTCGCGGAATTGATGTTCAAGATACGGGATATGTTTCATAGGCTGTTAAATATATTTTACAATACTTCCGAAGTGTTCAAATAACTATAATGACTTTTAAGCATTTTTCTTTCTTTAAATACAAATCTAATAGAAAATTATTAATATTAGGAATGTTCATTATTACGGAAATAATTATTATTTATATGTTAGGCTCTTAAAACCGTAACTACTGAAAATTCGAAAATATACAAAATTCTACAAGGTTCCAGATAATAATGTTATCACTATTATAAACTATCGACCCAGTTTTAAAATTAATTCATGTAGCGCGAAGTCTACTAACTCAATATAACAGATAACTTCTGTTTAACATCTCATTCTATAATATTCCCTCCCAATTCATCATACTCCTAATAAAACTATCTTAACATTCCACAATATATACTAAACATATACAAGACTCACTTTCAAACATATCACAAACGCTTTCCCATTAAAAACAGTGATTTTGCAATTTTAGCCCGTTACTCATTCTTAACCCTTTTATAAAATCAATACTAATGCAATGTCTCCCCACCCATCCTTTTTAAATTTAAGAATGCAATGAAAAAACACCCCTAAGGTTCATATTGAGATTTACAAACAATGAAAACAACAACCTTACTGTTCCTCAATCGTGAAACGATTATTTTTCTTGTTCGTGATAATCCTTCTTTCAATGATTTCCCTCTTTGCCCTTAGTTACATGTATATCCTTTTTTAAGGGATCATTTTAATTATTATTGCAATATATACAAAGTAGCCCCAAAGAATGAATTCTCTTATAATTTTGTGTAATTTATATCGAGGACGGAAGATGTTGGAAAATTTTCACAGGATTTTATCAGATTATGCAGCTGACAGATTTATAACCGCAGGAGAAGAATCTTTTTAAGTATCGTTTACTCTTTCCTTTCACATATTTTTCATTTTTTCCCTACTCCGGTGATATTACTAAATTACGAAAGAAAACTTTACTCTTAGAATTAAACTCTAATGTGGTCGTGGTTTAAAAAAGAAATATATCATAATATACTTCGTTATCTCTATAGCTTTTTTACTTTGAAAGTGAAAATTGAGATAAGAATAAATGTTGTTTCTGTAAAATGGAAGTGAAATTATGAAAGTAAACATATGTTTAGTTTTGAAGGTTTATGAAAAAGAAAATATATTTGAAAGAAATTCAGAGATAGAGAAATCGTTGGCTTAATTTTGGAAGAGACTATTGGGCAAAGGCAAGATACAGTAACATTTCTTTCAAACACTCAAATGAAATCTTTTTATCTTTTCGTTTAGTGTCCATCTCTAACTTTTGCAAATAATACTTACCAATAATATTAAATTTTATAACAACACAAGTTTAATTAAATTAACAGTATCAGCTTATGAGCTAAATCAGTACGCTAATGTCAAAAGGTCAATTTCAAGAGTAAGAGGTATAAATATAAATAATTCTAAAAATAAAAAATAAATTCATTTTAATATTTACCTCACCATCAGTTTCCTATGTAACAATGACTTTCAAAGCAGTGCTTGATGTACTAGCCTATATATACTCGGAATAGAACATTTGATATCCCTTGTATGAATTAATGGCTTTTGAAAGGAAAAAAATATTTTTTTTCACATGGTAGGTATTGTTATCATTATTATTATTTTTAGATCGGAAGAAAAATTAACGAAGATGAAAACAAATTATACTAGATATTTCAGTAGCACCCAGCTATGAAGAAAATAGAGAGCAGCTATAGAGAATACTTTTGATAACACCTGTATTAAATTTTCCCCAAGAAAATAACCATTACAAGTTTCCACAACCAGCATGAAGTAATACAATTCTTAAACGAAACTAATAACATTTTCATAGAGAAAACCCATCAACCCACAAAAAGAAAAAAAATGTCAATAATCTCCCAACTGGAATCTGAGTGATCCAGAAGTGAAGAGATCACTCTCGTTCATGGAAATGTGGGTTCGTCTAAACCCTCATACCTTAGAAGTGTGGGTTCTAAGCGATGACTCGGTGGCAAATCCTTTCCCGCAAATGTCACAGTGAAACGGACGATTTTTCGCGCGCTCAACTTGCGCATCATGATTGCGCAAGTGTTGTTGGAGATTTGACAGTTGGATGAACGCTCGCCCACACTCAGGGATGTGGCATTTGTACGGCCTCTCTCCTAGAAGGAAACAGAAAGGCATGTCAAATGGGAAAAGAAACAACGAAAGGGAACGGAGACATAATGAGAGAGGCATTTGACTTTTCAGTTGTTAAAGGGGGGTTTATAGTACTTGCATGCAGTCACGTGGTTTTGGTTAGAATTACATGTTGAAAGAGTGGTTTTATTTTTTATGAAGTTGAAGAGTCAAGAGTTACTTTTGGTTTCGGGATCATTTTTTACAAAGGTGGAAAATAGGAATATACTATTGTAATTTGGGTAAATTTATATAGACTGGAATGCTAAAATAATAGTGGGTAATGTCAATTTACAACATGTTTAAGACTCCACTAAAATATTGGTCACCTCTCTACCTTCAAAATTATTTCTTTCTACACACAAAAACGATATATATTTTGGAGAATTCTGAATGTGATTTTCGGATCATTTTTTTCGATGATTTTCGGATGGTGCCAACATATTCCATGGTTTCGAGGAGAGAAAACAATATGTAAGATAATCTCAGAAAAATCAGAACCCCCCTTTTTTCTACAATCTATGGAAGTAACTACTATTAGCCTTAGCTGAGTTTATGTAAATTTGTCTTTGCTTTATGTTATGTTATTTATGTTTGCTTTATGTTAAATAAGTAGAATTATCAATTTGCAATTTGAATAAAGCAAAATAATCAGTTAAAAATTGAAATATGGCACAACATTTACTCCCCTATATCATTTGTGAAAGATGCATACTCTACAATTGGTTCAGCCCAATATATTCAAGATCTGACACGATACATTGATTGATTAGTATTATTATTGAAATAGTTTCACAGAATATAACAGGAAACTAATAAATATTACATCAGTAATCAGTATATAAAATAAGAGTATAGCTAAAATTTGATGAATGCATCAAAATCACAAAAGGCATGTAATTAAAAATGTAACACATCTTTCTTTGCATCCTGATGTTGAACTATGTATCAAATTTAATTACACATAGTAAACATTCCACAAATTAGCTCTCCGTTTTGTTACAATCACAAAACACTCAAAAACAAGATTTAATCATTCTACAAACTTCCATTTGCAGAAACATATACCACAGATTACATTCAACATAATCAACCACTAAACACGCTTCCGGTAATTAAATAAACTTTTCTAATGTTAAGGAATAAAATATTACACGTATTATATATGATGTATAAAAGTGCAATTGTAAAACGTGGACTCCAGCCGTTTTTCAAAGAAACCTTTGCATGGTGTTTTCACTTTAATTATCAAATTGGCCAAGGTAATCAATCAAGCGATGTCTGATCTTATGAGCAGGAAACTGACTTGAAATATCAGCTCTAGTGAAGTCCTAATGCGCTAGGGACATCAGCTGTTCTAGTTGAAAAAAAAACGACGTAATATATTATACTTTATCGCGTAATTTTAAAGTTGAACGTTATATTTGAAAAGTGCTGGGTATAATTATTGAAGATTTTCAGTAGGAACTACGAATGCAGAATTTACACCTACATTTAGTTGACTAATAGAAAATAATGGTATAATTAACGCTCGTTACAAATATCCACAATTAATGAGAATGGTGTAGGAAAAATTATCATCTTCATTATTTTATGCACCGCAAATTGTATCATTTAAGCACAACTTCTCTACACAACAAAAAAGAGATGAAAATAAATGTTTTTAGCGGATCTCTAAGGAATATAATTATACAGAGCAATAACACTTGCGAATATACAGAATACACTATATTCGAGGATTAAGTATCGTACGTGCTGATGTTTTGTAAAGTGCGGATATTCATACATGAATCATTCCTATTTATTTGATAATAAAATCATTTTGTACTAATAAAAACATTTGTTTTATCCCCTTGTTACTAATCAAAAATAAAGTGTCCGAAAGAAGTGGGATATGAAATCTGAAACAAAATATTCTATGATTGGTTATCTCTTGGGAAACATCATTTTCAAAGGCTAACAGGATGAGAGGGGGAGGGGGGGGGGCAAAAAGAGGGAGGGAGGAAATAAAGAAAAAATACTGATGGTTAACGAAAACTCTAATGGATTTTCAGAAAGTGGTTCGGTAGATTATCGATTGATATATTGTCAGAAATACATTTTATTTGTTTGTTTTTAATTTATGTTTATAAGAAAGAACTGTTCAGAGGAGAAGCATTATGAGCTGTAAAAATCAGTTGAGAATTGGATAATTAAGTTGTTCAAATATTCCATATTAATATCACTATGTGGTAATAAAAAATTGACGGGTTTTCTAATGAAAGAGAACTGAATCGCTCATCAAGTTTAAAAAAATCTGACTTCAAACTTTTTTTAATGCTTATTATGGGTTAATCTGGGCTATTAATTTGATTTGATTGTTAAAAACCAAGAATCTACTGACCTAAAGATTTTT
Organism: Campodea plusiochaeta; assembly: GCA_034698565.1. Lineage (NCBI taxonomy): Eukaryota > Metazoa > Arthropoda > Diplura > Rhabdura > Campodeidae > Campodea > Campodea plusiochaeta. The sequence continues at coordinate 10,633 of JAQIWE010000317.1, read as the reverse complement.
TTATAAAGAAATTCCACACGGAAATGTTATTGATACGAATATAATATTGGTAATATTTTCTTTTTAAATGAAATTCGTTTTGAATATGAAAGGAAATGATTTTGGTTGTTGAAGAAATAAGAAATAATACACTTGTAATATTTATATCAGACCCTGAAAAGCGTTTGCAAAATACAAAGACCATCTTTACACATACGCGGAAGACAGAACATAAAAACATTACATATATTTATCACATGATAACTGAAATTTGTTTGACTGCATTGTATAACCTTGTATAACTACATAAGCTGTAGAAGCTTACGATAAACTAGGAAAGAATCCAACCAAACCGAATGAAACTCACAACTTCAGGCCACAATCACTTTCCGTATAAGTAAACATTTCACACGGAAATTACTTCGTTTGCGTAAAATATGAATGTATTAAATAAATATATATACGCTTTTCTATACCATATGGTTTCAATGGAGTGTAAAGTAGTAAATTTGAATTGATTTTTCCAGTGGAAAACTCATCGAAGCATTTTAGAGCGGTGGGGGTTAAAATTCAAATTGTGTTCAATGAATTGTAAAATATGATGCTTTCAGCATACAGCGTGCATTAGTGACTAACACGTTTGTTTATTAAATCAATTATTAAAGCAGAAAAAGTGCAAAATAATATTTTTTCGTAGTGCAGTTATTAATTTCACACCATTATTGTTATTAATTCCAACCAAGCAAATTCACCGAAAATGTGAATATATACAAAAATTTCGTTCTATATATATGCGTAATTGACGGATGGTTAAAAAGCATGCAAGCACTTTTCATTATATATTAGTTTCATGTGAAAAGTAAATTCGATAAGTCTATAGTATGATAAAGTATAATATTATTATTTATACTTTAAACAATATTTGATTCATGGTTAACCAACACAGAATCTTAAATTATTATAAATAATTTGTTTAATGTACAGTAATGAAATAATAGTGAATCTCAACCAAATAAGTACAGATGTTGAATGAAAATTTATTTAAGAGTTATTCAAAATAGCAAATCACCGTTTATCGTCTTTTCAGTGGAAAAAAACGAAGTTTTATTTTAACATTTTCATTCACAGTATTCTTCTAGAAACATTTTGTTCTTTAGTGAAAATAAATTAAACTACTGAAGTACAATACTTCATTGTACAAACATTTCACAGCATATTTAATGTAGCATAATTAATTCACTCGTATAAAACAGCTTATATACACTCTGATGAAATTTCCAACGAAAGAAGTTAGAATAATTTTTCCGAAAACTTTTTTCCTAACTCGTTTTCCTCAACATACAGGAACGTATATATATTCCAACTTTTTATTCCCTTCTTGTGATATATATGAGTTATCGAACTCTATATATACATATAAAACAGAATAGCACAATGTAAAACTTTACTCATATCTCATGTCACTTCCCTGGTTCTAGAAAAACGATGAAATGACATTTATATATATAGCAAAAGATGACTTTTTCAATTCAACCATTTGCTTTGATTGAAAGAGTGATATTTAGATTCGAAGAACATTTTAATTCAAAGAAAAACTGTGCAAAAAAACATCGTATTTGCGGTGGTATACCTTATATTTATAGATCTGTGAGGTTTTTTTAAAAACGAAATAACGTTAAATTTTGTCGTTTGACAGTTGAATGCATAGTTTATGGAGGGAGTAAACATTTTTGTTCTTCCGGTTGTCTCATAGTCCTTGACAGGTATTTATGTGATGTGGTATTTGAGGGTTATCAATTGGCAAGGTCGTGCCAACGAAAAAGAAAATAGAGATAAGGGAAATATTTATCGCTTGCTCTGGAAACCGAGATATTTATAAAAAAATAGGTGCACTCTTCAACATAAATAATGAAAACATACATTACACTATCATACCGTTTTCTGTAATTCTGGCAAAAACTACATAACCTCATAGAAAAAAATTGCAAATTCCGACGCATTACGAGTGATGTCGATACGAAACTCATGAACCACAATCAACTAAACTAACTAAAAGAAAATAGATCTTGATAAGTATTAATTTCTTTTAAGCCCGTGTAATTCCTTAAAATAATCATAAAGTAAAAATATGGTGCTATAAATAACAATATATAAACCAACAAATCACAATATATTTTATATCAAAAACCATCGCAAATCACAAATTAAAAATAATCCCTAAATGCTAACAATAACGTCGGATAATACTCATTATTCCAACCCAAAAACCACGTAATGATATCCCCTAGAAGGCAACAAACAGTAAACAGTAAGTCAGTTTCCATGTTTCCACACATACAAGTAACATTATCTTTTAGTAAATAGAGCGCTAACTCTTTAATAGCATATATTTTCACATCTCTTTTAGTTGTATGTCTAATAGTCAACTGAAATGGATTCAAATGAGAGGAAGAGAGTGAAAGAGCATGAAGGATAAGGTTGGTTTATGGTTAGTAGCGGAAAAGCGGATTTATTTTACAATGTTTATGCTCATTCGACGGTTTTGTCGTATGTTTAATATGAAGTAAATATTCATATTCAAAACTTGTCATGACTTATGAGTTGTCAGTTCTGTGCTTTTAGTGATGCAAAAGAAAACTATTCCCCGAATTCGTATTTTCCTTACAAGCGATAAGTTATATACTGTATCATTTATTATTAAAGTAGTTCTGGAAATGAATATAAAGAAAATAAAGGTCTTTTCCCAATCTTAATTTTTTTTTTTTCTTTCTTTGAAATACAGCATTTTTATTAAATTAATATTAAAATTACTGTAGATAAACAAATTATGGTATTTTATGAAATTTACATGAGTATATACAGTACTTGACTACTTGTAACAGTATAATAAGGAATCATTTAATCAGAAAATCGTAGAGTTCTAATTATAAAAAGCTACATCGATTTTTGAAAAAATTAAAGGATATTCCCAAAGAACACGCTGAACTTGATGTAATTACAAAGAAGAAAAGTTTATTTGGACATTATCTCGAACATTATCTATCGTAACTCTAACTATATAAGTCATAGTGTAAACCAATCTTTCCTGAGAGAGAGAGAGGACAAGGGGGGGAGGGGGAAGTAACAAGTGTACTTGCGCTACTGTAACTACGTATATAGAGGAGGAAGTATTCATAGAATCCCAAACCCTCCATGTACTAGCACAGTAGAGAATGGTTAAGTGATCAACCACTACGACTATTGTGTGCCAATCCAGAAAGATGTGGTATATTACGTTCACTATAAACTTCGTCGTATATTTATTCAAATTATGTTTTCACAAATATGCATAATATATGTTTTTCGTGTTGGAAAATTGAATTTTCATGAGATGAGATATGTTGAATTTTTAATTATGACGCTGGAGTGATTTGATGTGCTTTTAATTAATTTATAGTTTTTAGAATCATGCAAGCGAAATGATCAAATTAATCATATTTTTATTCGTATACTGTTTGGTTGTATATATAAAATTCAGGATTATCGTGGTATTATTGTAGCAAAGTTAAATATTAATACTGATCCTTTACGTTTAAAATTTGTGGAAATGAAGCTCCGTAATAAAATGAGTTACCAAATTCCGATTACTATTTGTAATAAAAAATAATTCTTGTGCTAGCATAAAGTTTACGGATAATAAATAGGATTAGCAACAAAAAGATATTTTCAATTTATTACATTTTTCTGTTTATCGCGCAATAGAGGAGCAAATAAATAAAAAAAATATTCATAAGAAGAGCGAAAATGCAAAAATGTGAACATAACTTTTGGTGCAAAGATGAATAATAACAAAATGTGATGAAAGGTTTATATAGATAACATCATAAAACAGCATCCAAATAAGTTCACAAAAATATTTCCAATATTTTATCCATATAATATTCCAATATAATATCAAAAACTATAGAACAATAACTGCAAAAAAATGTGATCTACATAAAAAGTGGTTACGGATCACTTGTCCAAGTTACTTTAGAACCGTATAATGAAATGAAGTCGTTACCACTACATGAAATAAAAGTTGAAGACATAATAATTTACAAACTGCTTTGAAGAAAAGAATGTACTTGAGAAGCATTTCCACTGTGGGAAACAGAAAAAGAAAAGGCGCAGAGTATGCAACCTATACTGGTCCCTTTCATTGCGGGAGAACATAAGATACAGGGAAACTAGAGAAATAATCTTCTCTCGAGAGTACTTTTGAAGGAGTTTATTCCGTTTTGAAAAAATAGGGGATAAATAATTAACTTTATTACGCTAATTGCTTACACTTTTGTTGGAGTTGTTCATAAATTACATTCTTCTTTTGTTACTTTTTACTCCCGCATTTCCACTGGATTATTATATTTTCAAGCTTGTTTTAAGTAATGAAAATCTAAGTTTTTTTACTATTCCCTTTCTACAACAAACCAGAGAGATTGAAAATTTATTTTTAGTACGACATATTTTTTTTTATATAATAGTTTAACATAAATAATCATCGATAACAAACAAGCAGCATCTGTTTCTATTTCAGATATAATTTCTAGACATTGCAACATACTAATTTCCCTTCTCAATTTTCCAAAGCATAAGAAAATCCCAGAAGAATTAATGTATAATTTATTCATAATTTTTACCATCTTCTGTATTTTTAGTTTGCCTTTTTTAATTATTGATGTTTGAAAGTTAGATTCCTTCAAAATACAGTAGTCCACACTCGACCAATCTTCTTTCAATTAAAATACAGTATTGTAGATTTATCAGTTGTAATAAAGCGATTGCATACCACGCAGTAAAAAGCAACTTTGTGGATACAACATGGTTTCAATGAGCAATTATTATTTGATATTTATTTGTAACTACAAAAGGAACAGATTTAAAAAAATATAGTCATCATTATGAAGTTATTATATAATTCAATTAGAAGTATTTTTATTTCATATATTTTTTCACTTAGATCGTAATTTTCATGTTATCGTGCAAGTAAAATTTTAACTATGCAAATAAATTTTAGATTATTTTTCATTAAATATAATTAATAACATACAATATAGAAATAAACTTTGACATTTTATCACGCAGAAACTTAAGATTTCGAAATGAAAACCACGAAGAAAAAAAAAGTAAAAGTAAAAATTGCACGTGACATTAAGAATGAAATAAATCTCAATCCATTAATTCTGTCTCTCAATCCTATCAATCCATTATCATACATTACCTTCGGAAAAAAAAGGGCACCCTATTGTTGAAGTGCTCCCGACTGTGTTTAATAGGCCGACATCTTGCAAGTCGGCAATTTCTTCTTTCTTTCTTTCTTTTCACCCACGCCTTTGACATGACCATAATAATAAATAATGCCAAAAAGAAAACATTTTAAAAGTGCTGAGAATGACAAGTTTTATTATGGCGTAATTAAGGGAACTTTTTAAGCGGGAGAGCATTTTTTCTCCGAAAGTTGTTTAGTTTGTGTTTTTGACGGTTTTATTTACAACCGTAGGGGGAAAGACAGCGAAAATATAAAAAAAGAAACGAGTATAAGAGAGTGTTAATCGTTCAAGAAATGAAAGAGCAGGATTTTTGATATATATTGTTCCATTATGAAATGAAGCATTCAACAAAAGAAAATAAGAATATCTTCCTAATTGACCTAGAATGTAAAAAAGTTACAGGAGAAAAAATGTTTCTAATTAATCGGGTGTTTAATTTGGAGAAAAATGATAATGATATCAATATAGAGTTAGTTTATTATAAAGAGTTTTGAGAAAACATGATGAATGTACTCTTTCTTTAAAGAAAACTTTTGTTAAAGGAAGAACTTTGAAACAAAGTTTACTTTGAAGATTAATACTGTAACCCACATCTTCAGAAGAGATAGACAAACGATAATATTTATTGGTAGGAATAGTCTTATGCATCTTTCAATTTTAAATTCTTAGAACAACTGATACTACATATTTGAAATGTAATTTTCTTTTAAAGAAGTAAATTCATAATGATATAGATTCCACCGGCAAAACAAAGCGGCGGGTTTATCCTTGAAACGGGTGACTTATCAATTGTAATTTTAATCCCTCTATTCAAAGACTCATTGTTAGGTAATTGTAAGTACATGTAAACACATTGAGTTTTGACAGTTGTCGTTTCAAATCATGTTTTTATAAATTCAAAGGATATTCCGGTGGAAATAATGTTTGTGAATACACTAGAACACATCAGAAAATATTTAAAAAATCTTCTCGGAGCAACTGTTATTATTAAAAAGGGAAATTAACAAATCAAGTTTCCCTTCAAGATAATTAGATTGAAATCAGAATTACAATTCTAAATATTTAGAAACTCAAAACTATATATAATTTTCACTTCGTCTTCGTATTGCCCTTTCTGTTCCCCCCCTCCCTCTGTTATACCTGCTGCTAACTTTTTGTCATGGCAGGCTGGCGATGAAATTATTATACGACGAATATAAGAAAAAGAAAATGAAAAATGGTGTCGCATTATACTTGGATATAAACAAATGTTTCACAGACATGAAAAGTTTTTAGATTATGTCTGCAAGTAATTTCAAACGTCGCTGAAGTTCACAGAGTCGATTTATTTCATTGGGGGAAGTTAGAAGTTTGAAATATGTACACTTGGTTTATAGTTTAAGTAAATTAAGGTATCAAATATGCGCAAGAAGAGTTTTATGCGGTACAATAATGGTTTATTTCAACTAGTTTTTTTTTTGTGGAAACAGGCAGTTATATAGAAGATATTGTCAGTCAGTTTATTTTCAAAAATTATGTTCCAATTGTCAGTTATTTTGTGACGAACTGTTTAACAGCGGAAAGCCATCTTTTCCAACACACAGATCCCGTTTTACTTTCTTTGTTTTCTATTGTATTCGCTTTCCCAAGAGGCCCATGCCATAAGCTGTGATGGAGAAGATGGCTTCCGCAGGAAAAAATACTCCTTTAACCACTTATTGAAACACAATATATCTTCAGGACGTTTCGCCTTTATTAATGAAAAGAGTCTAAAAAAATTCACTCGTTTTTATGTACAATTGATAAAGCCTTTTCATTAATAAATGCGAAGCGTCCTGAAGAAATATTGTGTTTCAATAAGTGGTTAAAGCCAAGCAAAACTATTTAATAGAAGAAAAATGCCACTTAGCCTCCGTCGTAAAAAAAATTGCATCAATATCCATTTATATTTCATTAATTAATTTTGTTATTTTGACACCACAATAACAATTGAAGTACGCCACAAATTCAATATACATTAACAGTATAATATCATTAATATATATAAACAGAATGTGTTTTCAATATTATTGTTTAAACAAACAAAATTATTATAATTCAGATAATGATTGTTTACGTAAACTATCATTTCAATGCAGATCATTTAATCAACAAAAACATTATGAATTATAAATCAGACTCATGTAGAACAATATGCTCTTTTCAGAGTTGCTTCAGTTGCATGTATTCAAAATTAAAGGGTTACTTGCAGATAATGAATTTCTGGTTTTCGTTGATTTTCTTGTACCTTATATTATTAAAGAATTTTTACAAAAAGTTTGACATTTTTAGACCCAACGAATCAAGAGATATTTCTGTTTATATAGTCGATAGATTTTCCACAAGGTAGCACAAATCGACCTGCTTGATTTAGCTTCCGTTGCTAAAATATGCAAATTATTTGCTGAAAACACATATCTATTATGTAGTAGCAAAGATTTTTTTCGATAAGTTAAATATTTAATTTGCTTATAATATTATTTCCAAATTCTGAAACATAAGTTTAGTATTACATTTTCTTAGTTGTAAGATTCTTAAATTTTGTATAAGAATTGAGAAAAATGCAGTAGTCTGATGAATTTACAACTGCTACATCAGCAGGTTTCCAGTGAAGGGTTAAATAATCAGAAATGATTTTGCGTTGTGTTAGAGGGTTAATTCTTAAAATGATAAATAGTAAACATTTTGAATATTATTAAAAATGTTATTCATTTTCACTTTACATCATAAGCTTATATGAAAAGGTATAGTCCTTCCAAAATCTTACGGACTCAAACTGGTTATGTAATCAAACTATATTGACGGGTAAACCCATTGTTAACCACTTCTTTGGGTGGTTCAAATTGTGTATTTTTTGTACAATTCGCAGGCTGGACAAAGAAAACAAATAAGTCAACAAGGATTATCAGTTGTTGGAATGTCAGAAACACCCTTGATGGGTTAATCGATTTGGGTTCGTAAGATTTTGGAAACACTATAATAGTCCGCGGAGAGTGGGAGCAATAAGAAATTATAAATCGAAACATTCCATCATAATGATTCAATCACAATAATTTGTAAAATCTAAACCAGCCACAGTAGAATCTAACAGAAACAGAAGTTGGAAATATAAAAATGGTTGAGTTTTTCTTTAAATTTCTTTAATAACACTCTTTGACTATCGAAAATTCAGAATTATTGAGAAACTGCATTTAAAGTTGTATTTTTTCCAGCGGAAACCCATCTTTTCCAACGCACATATCCCGTTTCACTTTCTTTGTTCTCTATTGTACTAACTTTCCCCAGAGACCGTTAAGCTGTGCTGAAAAAGATGACTTCCCGCTGTAAAAAAATACCCCTTTAATATATTTATTACATTTACAGAATTAAAATGACTGAAACAATGACACAATATCTCTCATCACTCCAGCATAATATATCATACAGCCGCCATCTTGAATAATTGGTATAATCGACACTCATCAAAAAAGTGAAGAAATTAATTGGTATATACGCGTCCCTATAATAACTACTGATCCCTAGCGGCAAAGCGACGAAGCTTGCATTTGCATCTATTATTACGATGCAAAAATCAACAAAAATGGCTGGTCACATCCCCCTGGTTGCATAGGCGGCTCTACAGGGGTGGCAGGGTGGGCAGTTGCCACCCATCATATTTTGAAAAATAAAATAAAATTCAGTCAGTAAACAGAAAAATGAAGCTAAATAATAAAAAAAAATGAATGTTAAACTTGTATTTTTTTCAACGGGAAGCCATCTTTTCCAACACACATACTCCATTTTACTTTCTTTGTTCTTTATTGTACTCCCTTTCCCTAGAGAACGTTAAGCTGTGTTGGAAAAGATGTATTCCCGCTGGAAAAAATACCCCTTTAAGAAAATCAGACATTTAAAAAAAAAAAATCGGTAAAATTGGTCTAAAATGGGGAGTTTTTATCTTTTTTCCTACGCTCGCGCTGACCATGGTGACGCTTCGGGAACAGTTTCCGGAGACGTCCCTATGGTATGAACAATATCGTAGCAGATCGAGAGGTAAACCACTCATGAACATCGGAGTTCAAATTTTCTGACACCAATCGAACATCGCCTGAACACCAACCAGTGAACACCGTCTGAACCTCAAAATCCGGAGGCAGCGTTCGAATTTCGCGGTAACCTGGTAGTCTCAGAGTACTTGATTTCGTTTTTGGCTACTGAAATCAAAACGTTTTAGAATTTTTACGACCATCGAAGACTGATGTAATGTTAAAACACCAGCAGTCATCGCTACTAGACTCAATATTATTGGTCCACATCGTCTATGACACGTCATATTGGTTTACATCAATGAAATATAAAATAGGTTCATCCAAATGTTATAAAACATACTACCAACATTCAATTCTATGGGAAAACCAAATAAACAGTTTGAAAGCAGACAGATTGACTGAAAAATTGTGTCATTTTTATTCAAAAAAGTTGTATTAAAGTCCTTGGCCAGTAAAATTATTTTTTGGCCAGTAACTTTCACACTTACTAGCCTCAGTAGCGATAGTGCTTGAAAAAATGAAATTCTAATTCTGTCCGGAGTACATATTTTAGTGAAGTGGTTCACCCCTTGTCGCAGACTGTTGCCCCTCCATTAGAAATCGTCTGTCTCTGCCTATGTCCCCGTTGATTGCATTATTATAAAGGCTCCTATGTATATGATTAAAGGTATGTAATGACACTTATATTACCCTGGTATTCCCTTAGAGGTGTAGCGGTATCGATGTGAAATAATGCGATAGTATCAGCATAGTGTCCCAAGCGATGCTACCGAGCTGTAAAATTAACTTATTAATGCATGAAATATTGTATGTAATAATTTTAATGTAGTCGGATTATGTACCATAGCTCTTAGAACATGCAGTGAATTAATCGGGGGCATTTTGTATATTCGAATAAACAAGGGATTGTGTATTAATACAGTAATGCTATTTCTATTTGTGTAAGTGCAAAAATATTGTGTTTTATAGCTTATTTAATACTGATGTGTTTATTACAGATTGACATATATGGTAATGTTGTAAATATAGAGTTTTCATAGCTGTCAATTCGCATTTTGATCAGAGCTTTCATTGTATCGTAGCATATTCGATAGTTTTAATTGGAAAACTATTATACACTAACTGATGTGAGCTGAATGTTAAAATGAAATCAACTCTATAGTGAAAGACTCTCACTTACATTCTTTCAACAGTTAGCAAAATATACTCCTCTCGTAAACATAAGGCCCAAATGTATTTAAGGAAATTGACGATTTTGACAGGAGAAAGTTTTCTTTACAATGGTAAACAACGGCGATCCCTTTGTCCACCCTTTTGTTA
>JAQIWE010000316.1:0-24140 GCA_034698565.1 Campodea plusiochaeta | reverse complement strand
GGTTCTTTTTCGTACAGTGCCATTGTTTTCCGTACAGTAGGGAATCGAGGGGGGGGGGGTTAGCAGGGGGCACACCGGGTAAAATAGTATATCAACACCATTTTTCTCATATATAAATCAATCATTTACAAAATACAATAAAATCATTAAACAACTACTCTTTCAAATCAGAAATTGCTATCATATTATACAACTAGCACACTGCTGTATAAATATTAATTTTTCCGTAGAGCGGCGCCCCTATATAGGTTTCCTTTATTTAATAAAATACTATACTTCAGACGCCCCTGTTTCATGTTAATTAAAATTTCCACATGCTTCGTCTCTTGAAGCGAACTTTTTTTCCAAATTTATTCCATTCATGAAATTGCAAAGTTAATGGTAAAAGGGAACATGAATCTGAATTACGTAGTTTATCTGCTGGATTTTCACATTTCAAAATAATAATAAAAATATAATGTTTTTTTTTTTTAATATTGTCAAAATTTTACGAGCAAATTCGTCCAAAATGGAGAATTTTTACCACAATTTCTCTAAAATTTCTTCACTCACGCAAACGCTGGTGGCGCGTCGCATTTTCCATCAAGTAATTAATTGAAATAATTTATTCTATAATGATTAAAATAGTAAACGGAAAACGAATCTTAAATTTTACAAATAAATTGAAAAATATAAAAGAAAATTAAGAGTTTATACATTAAATTTATAAATTACCTTCTAATATATGCCTTTAATTGAGAAATGCGAAAAAAAAGGGAAAATTTGAAATTTATATCAGCCTGAAATGCAAAACATTTCAACATCACTTTCGGTAAGTCGATAATTGTTCACTTTCTATATGGTACCATTTTTTTAACTTAAAATGTATGATGAATTTCTTTAGGTTTTCTATACCAACGCTGAGGCTGTGATGTGCAGAAACTTGCTGGCCTTGACGGTCATAAAATAACGGAAATAAAATTAAAAGCAATTAACAAACTGAAAAAAGCGAAAAATTTGACCAAAATTAAAATATTAGCAGATGTAATCTACATGTAAAGTGGCGAGTTTTCTTTACTATTTTTCAAAATATTCTTCTCTCACGCCAACCATGATACGAGGGTACTAAATATTTTCTGTCCCGGGCGCCAGATGACCTCCATCCGCTAATGATTTCGTATTATTTTTAGTTATAATCTCTTGCAACAGTTGTATTCAGTATGATGTTATGCTCAAGCTTCAAAGTTAACCTTTTCTCAGATAACTGGAAAACATATTTCCAAAACAAAATACTTATTATATTCGCTGGTTGCGAGCAATTCCTTCCTAATTTTGTTTCAATGTAGTTACTTTAATTCTCTCTTTCTAATAACAAGTTTATGATTTGGTTATGAAATTCTTGTTCTGTTAATTAGAACAGAATTAAAATATCCAAAGGTTTTTCATGATTACCCTGTATTAATATTATTCAATCACATTTTGAGAAATGTTCTGAAAAATTATACAGTTTTATAATGAGTCAAAATTTAAAAGACCAACATTGCTAAATTAAAATGTAAGGTATACAAACCATTGCGAATATGCTGTTTCAGTCAGGGGCTTTGACAGCAACCTTATTATATTTATTCAACAGGTTAAGAAAATGATATTTCTTTAAATAAATAATTGTAAAATCTTCGGGAAAGAATTGTCATATGTTACCTAAAAAATCATCCCAGTTTAAAGAGATGTTACAGTATGATAATTATCTTCAAAAACATTTTTTCGACAGAACAGAGTGCTTTATTTGTACATCAGAACAGTTAATACGTTATATTAAGAAAAAAGATTATTCAACAAATTTTCTTGTAATAAATAAAAGACAGACACACCATGACCTAACAAAAGCAGAAGCAATGCTGAATAAATCAGAGAATCGTCAGTTTCTTCAGTGTCTTTCGTTTCAAGTTCTCCCTTACGAATATCCGCTAGCTTCCACATGTTTCTAATAACTTGAATTTTCTTCCAGCCCAACTTATAATTGTGCTCCCTTCTGTTCAAACCACCCGCAATTTTCCTACCTGTACAAATATCGAACATTTCGAAATACGGGGGTCTGAAAGTTCCCCAATTTTGCATAGCACCTAGCATCACGTAATTACCACTAATCTTATTAATTTTAAATTTAAGACTGCCATCAGAATTCATAAAGTTATCTAAAATATGTTCAGCTGTTATGATGTCATAATTCATGCATGTACACTTTGGTTTGCGATAACATCTTGCAAAGCAATCTTTAACACCAACACCTCCAGTGATTTTATTGATGAAATCAAAATCATCCGTACCTTCCAGAAAAAGAACATATTTCAGTAACCAATTGCTGAAAAGACAGGAGACGTTGTACCCACTATCTGCAAGTTCAGTCATATTTGATGGCAATTTTTCCATCGACGGAACGACCATATTTTCAGAAATACAAGCAAACCAGTAATTAGACTGAATCATGGCTATGAAAATCCACAATATAAGTAACGATTTCATCGGTACTGAAAATGATTTTGGTATTACAATTTGAGCACTGTGTAACGGCGGTGCAACAATGTTCAAATAATGCACGAGTGGATTACCTTTGAATTTCAATATGAACCATATAAGTAATGTTAAAAGAAACTGAACGAGAGATATAGAAATCCAAACACTTAGGTCCATAACAGATGTGAATCTGGAAAAGTGAATATTTTTCAATTTCTCTGGTATATTTGTTGTAAAAACAAATTGTCTGTAATATACAGGTTGAATGTACCGGTACACTGGATCTAGTTCCGTCCCCAAGCTTATAATTGCCATGCCAGTCAATAATTCTGCTTTTCCTTGGTCTTCTACTCTATCGAAGGTAGCATTCATGCATTTGCCCTCCACTGTGTTCTTATCACTACCATACGAAAGAATTTTTATTTTAGCTTGATGCAGATTTCTGGCGAAATCTTGAAATGTATTTCCAGCACTCTGAAGCCTGTAATTTTCATAGTCGTGATACCAGTTCACAGTACGTGATGAGTTCAGTGTGATAAAAATTGAATACTTGATTGCACCTTTCAGATCTTCAATTTCTCTGATGATATTTTGTTCGTCAGTTAGAACAATATATTTATACCGCACTGCATTATTTCCAAACAATCTCCTAATATTATTTTTTCTAATGACAGAACTGCTGCTAATGACTATGTCCCATTGTTCCAAGTAAGTTCGTCGTGTTTTTAAAGGATTAACGGAACTAATTGCTAAGCTGTTGGCATAAAATATTTGCACTGGTGTTGTCTTGGGAAATAAATCAATGTAATAATATTTCCTGTAACAAAATGTGCACTTTTGCAAGTCATTTTCCACAAAAATTATCGACGATTTTGTTAATAAGGCATTTATTCTCGTTAAACTATCAAAGTACACTTTATCATCAGTATTGGCATTTGCTTTAATGGAAAGTTCACTTTTGAAACAATTAAAGTGAATGAGAAGAAATGAGAAAACGAAACTTTTCATGGCGTACCCAAATCTCAAAGTGTATGTTCTTATGTATAAAACATCAGTACAGCATTATATACTCAAGAAGTACATGAAGTATAAAACAACTTTACATAAACGATAATTTTACTTTGGTGTGGCATCCTTTTTTGTGTAATGTTTTTAGAATTATATTTGACAGATAATCGATACAGTAAATTGATTTTCCTACAAGTTAAGCGTCATAGTAATAAGCAGAGTTTAGGGAGTTCTACAACTGTTTTCATACTATTTAGTATATTATCCTCTTAAAATATTCTAACATTTTTTTTCTTTCTTGTTTCCTAAACCACCTGACTGTTGAATCCTATGGTCCTCTAATATTCAGTATAATAAAATAACTTTTGATATTTAAATCAATATTGTGTGAATTGACAAAATTTCCTTTGAATTAAAATAATGTTGTTGAATAATGTGATTATATCAAAAAGTCAAGATTGCCTATAAAGGCATGGTATTACTGTATAATACACTACAATGTATTTTTATAACAAATAGCAAATAATGCTAATTATTAGAAGCATCATCTTGGATTCATGGTCGATAATTACAATGTTGCACATTATATTTATCAAGTTCTTTTTCCTAAAGCATTTACAATTTTGACCCTCTGATTTTTTAAGCTTTTTTATGAACTATAACACTTCTGAGAGTAAATATTGATTCCTTATTATTCAACATAAGTATACCTATTATTCAAAAATTAAACAATCTAAAAGAATGAGACTAAATCTTATATTGCATTACGAATTGTGAAGTGACTTAGCATTTTTCATTTCATCGTTAGATCCTCCAACATTTTCTCATTCTCAGTTCAGTAGTTCTCTCTCTCTCTCTTCTAAGTTCAGTAGTTCTCTCTCTGCGATTCGAAGTGCATATAACAACTTCATATCAATAGGCATATCAATAACATTATTCAAAATATTAATGAGAAATGGAAGCAAATTATCTTTATACCCAGCAGTTACAAAGTCATTATAGTCATATTGTAGTCGTTTTCAGACTGTATCGTTTGCCATTTTCTTTGGTGCCTTGAACGACGATACAAGTACTATATTTCAATTCTTTAAGTACTGTACCTTCATGTACACTTACGCCAATAATATTCCTTCATAATTCATTTATGAATGATTTATATTTCATGTAATTCATTGTGTCATTCATTGTTAACTTTCTGATCTCATAAATCGCCATGGCTATTATTTTCCTAATGGATTGTGAATAATAAAAATTTTGTATTTCATCATCATCTTTGCGTTTTATGTAGTATATATGATTATTATATACAATACAGCATTTATGTCGAGAATTTATTAAAGATATACTGTATGTTTCTTGAAGTTATTAAAGTAAAATAATATAATAATCTTCAAGGAATATTAATCCTTGATGTGGGACTCCTCTAAAGACAGTTCTTTTACAACATACAACGTGATTACGTAACACGCTCATTGTGAAAGAGATATGTTATAGAAAGAACAAAATTCACATTTTCATATAAAAAACGTACCTTCCAGTTCTAAGACTTTACTTTCATTCCTAATTATAGTCATTTTTTTTTTCTTTTTTTTTCATTTCCAAAAAGAATTTTTTGATAAAATTGAAATGAATTACTATAAAACTTGGAGTCATGTGTTCTCAGATATAATTATGAGATATTCAAATTAAGAAAATGAAAAAAGAGGTTATAGAACAAATTTTTGAACTAGAGTAAGTTAAACTTGACAATATCACAAAACTCGTGTTAATTTCTTATCTCGACTAAAATGAAAGAGTATATACAGCAAATGAAAACTGTAAAAATGAGGATAGTAATGCAATTAAATAAATATTACAGTGTACATTATGAATACCTCTCCTTTTCCTTATTGAACTGAATGAAAAAAAAAAAACTTTTCAGTCCTACCCCATAAGTTATATTTCTTTCCAACTTATCATACATGACCTATGCTATATAATATTTTCTGAGGTCAGTTTATGAATAACCACCGTCCGCCCACAGTCATATATAGTACAAATAATACCTGTCACATTTCCCATATTGAACATAAAAATCTTGCAGAACGAGAAGGGAACCAGAGCTGTCTTACGGGTTTTAAGTGATAATTTTTCTGCCTCGTTCTGACACCACTGCAATGTAATTCTTGTTACCCGCCTGTATACATGTCAAGATTTGTAAAATTGAATCCGCCTACCTCTGTTTTCATGCCTTCAAGTTCTATCGTTGGTCCATCTTGATCTCCGTTTGTGGAGTTACGACTGATTTTGCGAATTACTGATGCCATTTTGATAAGAATATCACATCATATGCACTTCACACTGTGGAATTAAAACACTCACTTCACTTTTTTTGGGGTGGAAATTTAGTGCAAGTTGAATTGAGAGGTTTAATATAATAATTTTTTTTTTTTTTTTTTAAATTTAAAGGTAGAGTCAATATTACTTAATTCCAGTAGAAATATGTAACATAAATTATTATCTACGAAAATTTCATTTGCTTAAATGTTTTTGAAAATAACAGTAAAAGTAACGCATTTTTTGCCTACACTATTAAATATTATACTGAATACTGAAATTAAAATTTTATTACACAGGTACAAAATTTTGAATGGTCAGTTTTCGATTCCAATTACATACTGAAATTACAAATAAATTAATTAAAAATAGTAGACTGCTTTTAAACTTTATGAGTTGCCTAATTATTGAAAAAAAATTATTACCTCCGAATTTAACTGAACATATAAGAAAAACACGAACAAATGAATAAAATAAACAAGGAAATTAAATTCACTCCTCAATGACAAACAGAAAAATTTAATTTTTGATATTCTAAAATATAAACCCGAATTAATATCAAAACTCTCAATTTCGATCCATCCAACGGAAAAAAAGTTTTCACTACTAACACTCTATATCCTTCGTTTTCACTTTTTTTTCACTCGTAGAATACATGAATGATTCCACAGACACACTGATCTCCATTGAAAACCCCACAGACCTTCGCAACAGCCAATCAAATTATTCGCAACATCGCAAATAAATCCCATACATTCCATTGGTGTAAAGTCTCAATGTAAATTCGAAACGATATTCTCTTGATTTCGCAAAATTGATTTCCATTGGTTTGTTTGAAGAGAAAGGATATTTTGTTGAACCAGGTGCCAAACTGATTTATTACGCTTCAGGTGGTTCTAAGTCACCAAAAGTTGTTTGCAAGGTTCACCATTTTGTTTTTAAGATATACCGCATTTATTGACGAATCCGTATAATATCGTTATTAGCTAATTATTTTTAAACGCCACCGTTCATTTTGTAAAATGGCTCGTAAATATTTTTATAAAGTTCGTGAGAATAGAACCTCCACTAAGCGTAGTATTATGATGCAAAAATACAGTAACTATTGTAAGGACATTTTAAATAATTTTCCGTTCTTCAAAAAAATTGCGATTGAATACAGAGTTTATTGAAAATTAATATATTATGTGCGTTTATGAAGGAAATGTTACAATATCCCGAAGAAAGAAAGAAGAAAGGGCATTATAATTAATAATACATATATTAGCGAATATTGATTCCGTATTATGTAGCGAATTTTTTGTTAAAGTTGATGGTCATTCTGAGTCGCACCGAATATTCGTTTTATATAAAGCAACAAAATGAAAATACATCTTTATACAAGAACATCATGGAAGTACATATTCACAAAAAAAATTATTTCATTTTACCTGGAACACTGTCAATGTTTTTTTAACATTCACATAATTCTAATTTATTTTGCTGTACTTTAATACAGACATGCTCTTACGATAAAATTATAGCTTATCGATTAAAAATTAATCAAAACTTCTGAATGTGCATTTAAAACACAAATGAATGAACATATAAAATACAATACAGTAGAATATGTTCTAATAAATTTTCTTTATAAGAATAAAGAGTTTATATTACAACTGAATATTATACGATCACTTACCTAAATCACTTGTGCAAAAGTCCAAAGTTCCTATATTGATGAACTGCAAAGTAACACTGAATCGAACAAATTTCTCCATAAATCCATTAGTTTTCCCGACGTCAATATCCAAATCACTAAAACCATTATTTTATTCCAAATATGATCATCCGTAATCAAACTGTCATTTGACTTAGGAAACAAATCCAATCCCATATTGCTGTAATATTCTCCACGGAAAATATTCCTACCTTGCGATTTTAATATTTCCTGAAAAACTGGAATATTCCACCGTTCCAAGAAAATTTCTAAAAATAAATCATTTATGCCAAAAAAATCTTGTCTTAGAGTTGACCATGGCATGTTTTTGATAGAATAATCGGTAGCCGTTTCTTTTTAACCTTTGGAAACCTGATAATTTGAGATTACGTTTCTTCTTCTTCTTTTTTGTTATATTTCTCTTCCTTTGGTTCTATGCGTGTGTTTGGTGGTGAGCATGTAGGTGAATCAAAGAGAAGATGAAGTGTTAAGAGATAACCAAGAAGTACAGTTAGCCAAATAATGATGGTTACCGAAAATAAAAAAAAATGCCAACATAGGTAAATACGTTTCGGAGATTCAGTAATTTGATAATTGTTCAAAAAAAGCATCTGTTTATTCCAATGAAGTACAGAGATTTATTATTCGTCAAATCATCGCAATTTTTTGTTCAGTTCTTGTTAAGACGAATTAGTGAGTTGATAAAGCCCTAACCTTCCTCCCAAAACCCTGATTGCTAATTTTTATACAAGTTATAAAAGAGTTCCAAATAATGTTATCCGAAATAAAGGAAAAGAATCAAAATCATGCAAACAACATTCCAACATCCCTTTTTAAAAATTGCTTCAAATTCAGAAACCATATTTTTACGTTACTACGAAAATTTATAGAAAGTAACAAAAACGTTCAAGTATACTATTTTCTGTCAATTATAGTGTCAATGAAAGTAGCAATCTCACATATATTGTAGCTCCGAAACAATACCAAATCTGGGAAACGTGAAGAAACAGCCACCTTTTTAGAAAAAAAAACTCTATCACAAATCTTTCCAAAAGTAAATTAATATTAATTCCATTATGAATAGGTTTTTCGTTATTACGGATAGAATGTGATTAATAATATATGAAACTTCAAGTTTACGCAAATAATTATCTACTTGTTTTGTTTTTCCATACATGGCATAAAAATAAAAATCATGAAATTTAAAAATATACTGAAAGCTACAAACTCTTTATTCCTGATTTCATGAACAGATGAGGATCCGAACTATATAAGCGTTGCGACTTTAAAATTTTTAACTTGGATAGTCAGTGAGACAGTCACTGAACCGGAAATAAACATGACGAGACTATATCAATTTTTCATAATTTTTTACTTTTGCAATTACAAGTTTTATAACAGTATATAATTACACTGTATTACGTTCGGGTGTAATTATACGAAATAGCTAGCAAGTGTATTTTTCTATCAAATAGCTGAAATAATATTTGTGAACGAATTCTTCAGAAATTCTGGTTTCTAAAGAACTCACTATAGGATTATTATAGTAAACTCGCTATAGACTTTCCTAACAGTGCATAAAGCATAGGTCTTCAGATATCACGCCCTCCTCTGTTGTGAAAAATATTCCCAAAAGGGGCACATTTTTTCCCGATTTTGCACTGTAATTACTTTTAGAAAAAATAGAAAAAGTTTAAAAAATTCTGATAAACCACTGCCGAAATAAATTTCAAAAACAACCTAGCTTCCCTTCTGCATGTTTGAGAATAACGTATTTTTGAGTGCATGCTGGGAAAAAGAAAGAATGACAACATCATTTGTTGGATTTGGGATTATTGCAGAATGACTCCAGAGGCGGTTTTAGGATTTTCGTAAGGGACGGGCCCAAACGAGAAAAAAATCGAAATTTTTAGTTTTAGGATTTTCAAAAGGAGGAGGGGGAGGGGGCAAAATAAGTACATTTAAAAACAGATTGGAAGCATTTTCTTTTGTCGTATCTAACCACAATTTTGACTGTTTTTGAAGAGTTTCAGACCATTTTAGTGAAAGTTGGAAGACTTAAGATTCTTTTAGTTATTTTTAACGGAAAAATAAGCTTTTTTCTAGCAAAGGCATTTTGCAGAAATATCGTTTTAAAAACTTTTCGTTTTGTTGTGGATTTGCTGTTTTATGTGACTAATAACTTATTACATGAATCAATCCATATATGAGTCTCAGAAGAAATATTGTTATTGATTATACTAACGAATCTCATGTATAATTTACTTTATTTTTAAATTGCCCTGGATTCTACAATGTATCTGAAAAAAACTAATCTGACCATCCATCCAAACACAGCAAAAAACTTACGTGGCAAGAATATTCATCGTTTCCACTTTCCAGCAGTACAGTATACCACCGGGAGCGTACAAAATGCAAATCTTAAAAAAAAATACTACAATGCAATATAACTTACAAACTTGAAAGCTCCTTTTAATAAAGAATACTGACGATCTCTAAGAGCTCAACAATAACATAGGGTGTCAAAGGTCAGTCTGTTTGTGACATTGATATGGCATGGCGGCATGTAAAAAAGTTCAACTTTTACTTAATTTCTGCTTTAAAAGATTTTTAACCTGTACGAAAGTAGTTTTAATAGGTTTTTTCTGACGAGATTTCATTTTCGGAAATCGGTAGGTGTTCTGGAATGCAGTGGGAATGTATTTTATGTAATTTTCCTCTTTTGCTTCAGTCGTTAAGTCGTCTTATCTTTTTAATTATTCAAGGTTTTAAATGCCTGAAAGTGTAAATAAAGGGTCGACCTCTTAGTTTTATTATAGTATTAATTATTTCATAATATTGACCATAAAACAAAATTTTGATGGAGTTAATTGACTATAATAAAATATATAATTATTTTTATCCGTAATTCTTGAGCTTTGATTCAGTAAAATTAGGTTTATCAATAACTAAAGATGAAGTGCATAATTAAGCATGATAGTACAAACTGTTAAAGACATAATAGATATAAGAAATACTTTACATTACGCGAATAAAATTCACCTCCAGTGCGTTATCGGTATCGGTGCATTCGTAATTTAAATGTCAAGTATTCTCCCATTCTATTGGTGATTTCTGTCTCATTCTTATTTATTTATTTATTGCACACATACACAAATACATCACTTTTCCCAATTACATTACGGTGATGTATAAACAGTCTCTTAATTTATTCTTCTAATGTAAATGACCAATCAGCATGTCCACTCGTATATTGACGAACGTTTAATAGTACTGAAGTAACAAGTAAGATAATAAAATATTAAAATTGGGTATTTTTCTGTTCATAAATTTTAGAATATAATTGTGATGTTGGAATTGTTCGATGGTTTCGGTATGAAATCGTTTTTAAGGAGAAACTCGTCAGCTGAATTTATTTTATAGACTCCCTCTGGTGACAGTCACATCTGATATAAAATTTTATTTTGTTGTGTAAATAAGGATTAAAAATATAGTTTGTGGACTAGCTGTGTTTATAGTTTAGCTTAAATTCCATTTTTTTCCTGAACAAAAAATATCGATATTTTTCATTAAAGGTCAGACATCCAGTTAGCAGTTAAAATGGAAATATTTACAGTTGACAAAACTATATTAATGTCAGTTTCCAATAGCTATTTCAGATACTAAATTTGTAAACTTCAAATGTTGATATTATATCTTATTTTTCTGCTTTTGAATAATTACGTATTTTAAGGTTTATAAAGTTAATATATATGATACACGATTCGAGGGACAATTTGGTGGAAATTATATACCGTATAATTATGTTCAATAATATTTATTGTTGAAATGTTGAAAAATCATTAATTATCTTTATTTAAACTGTCACAATAATTTTGTTTTTTATATTTTTCTTCCAAATAATATAAAAATTTGTTTCATTATTTTACGACTTCTTCTAATATAATTTCAAAAAGCATGATTGTATTATCGTATATCAAAGTATTCAAATTTCCGAGAATCTAAAATTGCTACTCATAAAATCGTGTTTCTGCACTGGTTCTGCTTCATTTGCTTTATATGAGCTGGTTTTAATTGAACTATTTATTAAAATTTTACAACATTTTCCGGTCACAAAATTTTATTAGTCATGTTTTTAGAATTTGATTCATATCATAAGTTTTGTGTATTTACAGAGAAACAGCAACGTTTGCAATTAAGTAGTTCAAGGTCTACTAGCGAAAAAATACTTGCAAGAAATAGAAAAATGCCGAATTTGTAGGTTGTATAGGCATAACGAGTTTCCAAATTTATGTAAATTACCATTTGAGACGTAATAATTATGAAATTAATATGCAAGATAATATATATTTTCGCGTAGTTTTAGTAAATGCAATTTTATTATTTTATTGCTCACGAAAAAAACCTACAAAACTTGTATAAAAAGTGCATTTTACAATATTTTCATTGCCAGGTAACAGGTTTTATTTTAATTATTATCAATTATTGCGATTTGGAATAAATTATCTAAAATTAGTAGTGGTGACGGTGGAAGGGGGGAGGGTTAAGTTGTGTAGCTACAACATTTCTGTCTTTACAGTACGTTAAAGTCAGCTATCATTAAGGGTGTCCCAATAAAGAGGTACATGATTTGCTTTTTTAAATAAATTTAGTAATTTTTAGAAATTTTCTAGATTATTCGCCTCTGTGTAAACTAAAGACTTGGGAAATATGTTTGGTATCAAATATCAATTCAATTTCCTCCTTACTCCCCATGATAATCTTTTTTCTCATTTTTCTCTTTTTGACATAATTTAATTGGTATAATTTGACAAATATTATTTTAGCTCACTGATTGTCTAAGTGTTCACATAATATACTGTACAGCACTTCCCGAAGTCACAAAAGTAAAAAAAAATAGTAACAGTAATTTGCTCGAGCAAAACAAGAAAATTGTCAACTCGTAGCAAAATTATACACGAGAAAAGTTCCTTCCATAACAGAATAGTCTATTTTAAAGATACGCTGGACTCTTATGTTTGACTCATGTTGTGTCACCCATTACGGATTGTGAAAAATCAAATTTCCGGTAATGTAACAATGTTTCTTCATTTTAATGAAAGATCATACATTTGTTATGGAAACAAAAAAGTAGTCTGATGTGTCATAATAAATCATCCTAATTATTGTAACCACATTATTGTATAGCTATTAAAATATAAATACAAAAAACATATTGTCAGGTCAATAAGATTTTAGAGTTTTAAAGTCTCAACAAGATTTTACAGTTTTAAAGTTACTTTTAATTTTAAAAGAAATAGAACGAATAAATATTACTCGTATTGCCGCATGCATTGGACACGAATAAAAAACGCAAATTTATATGACTTACGAAATTCAATTAGCTTATCAATAAACCTAAAGAAAATGTTGTCCTCACTTCCAAGGAATGTATATAATTTTTGTTGGTTATTGTATGCCGTGATAAAAATGATGAAATATTAACATTTTCAGCTTTCACCCCACTATTTCCGAGGTATGTTACATCTAGAATCGTATGTACTGGATATTTAGATATAAGGGAAGAAATCAATATTTATAGAGAAGGAATGAGAGACAATATACAATGTTAATATTTAGGTGGTTTTACCTCCACTTTTAATTTTAGCTATAATGACTTTAAAAATAATAAATTTTAGTTTTACCCTTACAACTTTAAAATATGAAGATGAAGGTGGGGTAGGTTGGCCAAGTGGCTAAGGCGCTCGCCCGGTAAGAGAGAGGGGTCGGGTTCGATTCCCTTATCTGTCTAAATTTTTCTTTGTATTTTATTTTTATATCAACCGCTAGGGGTAAAACCATCTAAATATTAACATTGTATTTGAGAAATCTCAAATTCAAGTCATTATTTGTTAGTATTAGTAAAAGTTCAAATTGAAATATCACACTCGGAAATATTTATATATTCCTTAGAGGGGAACTGTGTACATCATGATGAGATTATGTAATTATGTGCAGTCTAAAGTGAAATTTTAGTTGCTGAAAAACTTTTAAGAAGTCTCATCAACTCAGAAAACTGCTGTTTACCACATTTCTGATAAATTCAGGTACTTTTCCTATAATTAATATCAATGAACGTAGCCCATACACCAAATACATCGGTTCTTGGCTTTTTGTTATTCAAACACAAAGGAAGGGAAAACTTCCAAATTACCGTTTTAATTAAGTTTGCATTTCAAATATTAAAAAGGTGTCAATCGCTGCCAATTAATGCAGATTTATGTACTATGTAAGTCGAGGTAAGTATAAAAAACCATATAATAAATAAAATTACCCCCAAAAAATATCAAGGATAATTATATTTCACAAAAACTCTTGTTCGTCCTTTCCAACTCTTTTGGTTGTATCACAAAAATCGTTTTGTTTCAACTAAATTTCCTTAAATTTGTAATTTAGATGCCATGTGATCGTTTTAGGAAGCCAATAAATTTCCTCCATCTGATTTGATTTGACAAATGTGGTGTCAAAAGAAGTACATACATTTTGTTTTAAGGTTGAGAAAACACATGCTGACGTACATTGCTTCAATTAACTTAGAAGAGGAACAAAAGTTGATTTTAGTGGATTCAGGGATGGGCAAAGTAATATATTGTTTGGAGAATAAGAAATAAAGTAAAATGATGTCAAAAACAAGCAATCCATATAATATTTTATTGGAAAATTATACACGAATATCATTATAGACGAGACTGCATGTATACTCTACGAAATGGTAAAAGTTGCTGGTGCTTCTTCCAATAGTAATTTAATATTATTTACTGTACTACATTCAATATTGAAAGAATCATAGTTTTTTTACTCTCAAACTATACCCTCGCCAGAACACAGTTGTTTAGAAGAGACTATTGTATGTTCTACACCAAATATTGCTGTTCTGCTTAATACCTCTGCATAAGACAAGTATCTTAAATCCCTAAATATTATACCAGGAACTGCGGCACCTTCTATCCAGAAAAGATTGGTATGATATTAATAGGGATATCACAGTACAGTTCCAATCCAAAAAGTTTTATTAGACACCCTAGATCTTTCAAACAGAAAGTTCCCACATGCACTATCACGTATACTACCGTAATATCTTTGTTCAACTTCAACATTATAATTGAATAAACTTCTCCAATCTAGCAAGGAATGATAATAGACAGTCAAACATCATAACACTCTTTTATTATGATCGTTATCTAGTTATTACATGGATATAAACAACGTTGGGTCAAAAGGAACAAAAAGAGTTTCTGGTGAATAGTTTGTCACTCTGTATCAAAATTTGGTGAAACGTAGCCTTAAACTTTAATTTACTGTTTTTTAATAGTTTTAACACAATATGTACATTTTTCAATGTTATGACAACTGGATGAATGAACATATTCGCCTCCAAGAAACTCCATTTATATATAGGGTCACCATGAGTCGCTGCTAAACAACGGAAGCAATCCACGATGTCAACATTGTGGAGAGGGAGTATGTTCCCAGAATAGATCTCAGTAAATTTCAAGTTGGAGAAATAATAGTTGCCGAGAATAAGATGGTCGAATACTTTTAGATGCAACACATGTTACGTGAGGACATATATATTTGTACCCTAGTCCCCTGATTAATTGTTAATAAAGGGAACCCTGTACCAAAGGAGAAATGTGAGGAGTAATAAAACTGACAAATTAATGTTTAGTAAAACAGCAGTTCAGACTCCAAAACATACTTAAAAAAAATGAAAATACTGTGGTTAATGAACGATACCTCAGAGTCAAACACGATATAAAAATTCGAAGACAGATGCATTTTTCACCCATGAAATATAAACTTCTAGCTTATAGATTAACTTCATTTTATATCGTGTATGAATTTATTCGCACTGAATCCAAACTGTATACAGTAGTATGTTTTGTTAATGAATTCAATGAAATATAAAATACTTAATAAAATTTCAAAGTCCACACCCGGTACTTTTCGTGTAATAATGTGCTAAGTATAAGAGAAGTAAAGTAGATAAGCAATCAATCGACTTTGTACATCTACTCTTCGAAAAGTACTGCTGGATGGATATTCTTTGAATTTTAAGGAAAGTTTAACTTTATAGATAAAAATCTTCTCGATGTTACAATATTGATTAGGTACTTATCCAACCTTCTAATATCAGACAAAACGCACAAAAGATGAATCTAACATAAATACGTTTTTCTTATTTGACCTCCAAACAAACTGCTCTTATTGCAGGATAAAATTAGTTGCATTTTGAATTCTAACCTCCTTAATTCGAGAATAAACCAATTATTATTATTCTATTGGTCATAATTCTGGTTTCTTTAAATGAAACAGTGTTGTTACTTTATAACAGCTCTGTATATTTTTTCATGATGAAAATAAGAAATTAGTTCAGTCTTCATAAATAATGTTTTATTGCATATTTTTTATACCTATTGTAATTAATACTCTTATTATTAACTCCCTACATAATAAAGCATTCTTGACTAGTTTTTCATCTCCCACAAAAAGTTTTGGACATCCATTTCTCTTTTATTTCCCTTGATTTATAGAATGCATTAACAAAGTTTAGATTAAATGTGAGTTTTTCATTGCTACAAAATTATTCTCCATTTTATTGGGCCAAGGATAAAATAACTGTTGATGGTGTACAATATATAAATTATATAGTTTTATATAGAGTGTAGTTTCGTCGTTATAACGACACTTTAATATACTAACGGCAAAAAAATAATTTGTACAACATAATAATCTGAACTGTTGAAATCTAAATTGAAATGTCACTTCGTGTAGTGATAATGAATGTTTATAATATTTAAATGTCAGTTGGAACGAAAGATATTTTATGGTAACAATAAACCTTATTTTCAATATTGCGACTATCTGACCGCTACTTGGTACTCATTACTTCACATTAAGTATCATCTCCTCATTGCTCCAATATGAGCACGCAAATATGCTAAATATATTTTCAGTTTTACTATTTTTAGGAAGGTAAAGATTTTTGCAAAAGTAGATATTTTGCTTCAAAAATGAATATTCCGTAACTTTAAAGAAAAAATTATGAAAGAGCCAGCAGTATATTTAAATGTGTAACATCTAATATATAGGGTGCCCAAAAGTTTTGAACCGATTTTGAAACAGTGTTTTCTCAAAATATGCTAGAGTTAGAAACATGAGTCTTTCACTATAGGAAAGGTCTGTCTTCGCTCTTTCTACAGATACATAATTTTATGTATCTATATAGTCTGATGCCCCTGCTATTACCAATTTACACAATCGTTTCACAAATACAAGTTCTAAAACGAATAAAAGAGGAAAAATTAATTTTTAATAATAAAAATGAGCCAAAATTTTTACTTTGGAAAGGAAAAGGTCTTGATCTTGATCCATCACAGCCGAAAATAGTTTTTACAACTTTGAAGGGCTGAATTTCAATGTTGATAGGATTTACGCAAAACAACAGTTATCGGGTATTTCAATTGAAATTGTTTCTAGCACGAATGAAGGAAATTTGTTAGTTACAGTGTAAGTGTTATTTACCAGTCTTCCTGCTATGAAGGAATACAATAAACGACAAAAAAGTAATCTGCAAAATTATTTTAATTATTTATTTTATTCTCATTCTTCAACTTTTATTTCTGGAACTTTTTTGAAAATCAGCGATGGCGGTGACGTCGTACAATGTAGATCCAAATCGACGTCTGAGCTTTAATTTGGTGGAATTATCAAGTCTGTAACTCTAACACGTTTTGAGAAATTGCTGTCTAAATATCGATCCAAAAACCTTTGGGCCATTCTGTATTTAGGGATGACAGGGCACATGGACTGCTTTATTGAAAATGTGCATAGCCGAACATCTGTGGTTTTTCTTCTTTTTTGGGGGGTAGGGGGCAATAAAAAAAACATTTGAATTATTAAACTGTTAGGAAAAATTGGCAATGTAAATTTAAATATCAAAGGTACACTGAATTGATTCTACAAAGCAACAGACTCCTATAATAATATAGTACACCTAATTTGTGATCCGACATTGTAAGCTGCTTTGCTGATCATTGTAATATTTTTTATTGTCAGATTTTGTGGTAGTTACAGTAAATGCAACAATACACGAATTTGGCATGGACTGAATAGCAAAGAACTCACGATTTTTGAAATAAAATACCTTAGTATATTGATTAAAAGGACAAGGACTATTTTCAAATGTCATGTAAACAGAGAACAGAAACATCTCCAAAACTTCTCAGAAAATATACTTGTAATGATTTCATAAACCTGCTCAATGCTACAAATGATCCTGATGTAATATATATACTTAAAGCAACTAAGCAAGTATGTCAATATATAATATATCAGTTATTATAGTATTATGTAATATTACAAGCAAATTATTATTATTATTTATATATCATATGTATATTTTATCTCTTGTATATATCTTATATTTCTGTAGCTGTAAGTAAAAGAGAGAAGTGTCGCAAGGTACACTTGATATCAGGTTGTTGTAGATAGGTATTCTCTTCCTATCCTCCTTATGATGGCGGTTATTTTTGGTCCCCCTGTTTATATTTCAACTATGTACGTGGGCTAATGAACAAACAAAATAACAATAAGACATGAAAATAACTTTCAGTGATTGAGCAATAATACAATTGTACATTAATAAAAAATCATTTAGTGTGACGAAAATTGGCATAATAATGTCAAGAAAATTATTTCATCTGTAAAGTCTCATATTTATGACTGCTTAAACGTTATATAAAGAAACTGTAAGATGAGCTTATTGTATTAAATGTTTGATTTGTTCAGAAATAAGTCAATGCATGTAAGACTTATCAGAAAAGCAAATTTACAAATTGTGTAGCAGAAAATGACTAAATGACTTAATAATTAAGTGCCAGTAATAATTGTACTTCATAAGCTTACCTCACAGAAGACAAAAAATGAGTTGTAAATGTATAGATACGAAAGAAATCATAATTCGTCATTATTGAAAAGTTTCGCTATTTTCATAACTATGGTTATTTGAACCGAAAATAGCGGATAGCGATCATAGCTATCATAAACCGCCTGTCATCAAGTGTACTTTGAAGTCTCGTTATGACAATTGAATTTTTCATTTAACAAAGTATGAACTCTGACATAAACACGTTCTTCTTTATTTGAAAATAATGACCGTTTTATGGATACTTTTAACTGAGATGCTTCTTGTATTTTTATCATCAAAACAGCCACCTTATCAAGAAAAAGCTGTTTTACATGTCGCAAATAGTACTACTTCTGAATTAGTCTGCGCATTACGCACATCCACATTTAATGGAATTCGGTTTCAAGGAGATTCAACTGCCCGTAGAATATTGAACTTTTCTGAAGATTTTGACTTATGTAATTTAACTATTTGGGATAAAGGCAATAACACTTCAGGTATGGTTGTAACTAATTACTCTGAACATTGTTTAGCGAATTTTCAAGAAGAGAAATTACAGAACCTTGGAGTAAATGGACTTATATTACGTAAGGAAGATTCTTTGATATCGAATGTGACTTGGGCAAAAGATAACTTTCCTGTAGTAGAAATTCCAGTGGATGTATGGACCAAATTAAATGATAACGGGAAACAAACGTCGATTAGTATTTACAATTACGAAGAAGATATGGATATTGTTATCATTCAATTTATGCTAGGAGTGTTATCTAATATGATCATCTTGTTCTCGTTACTAGTTGAAGGAACTCCAGGAATTTACGTAAGAACATTTAGTGGAACTATTTTGACTGTAAGTTCGTACTTAATATTGACTACAGGTGGAATATACATGTTTTATTCTCTGCCAAAATACAACATATGGGGAGAGTTACTCTTATTTTTGATTGTAGCAATATACTCGCAGTTCTTCATAATTAATAATGAAATTCCTTGTGATCTAGATAATCCATGTTGGTACGTATTATTCAAATTACCTGGGACATCATGTGTTATCAATTTATGTAAACTAGAAACTCATTTTGTGCTGATATCATTACTTATGGCATGGCTATCATTCAGATCTGGTATTCTCATTCCTGATTTATTTGTTGTGCTCATTTGCGTAACACTAATAACGAAACTGGAAAACTTTAGAATGTATTTGTGTTGCTACGCAGCACTGATGACTGTAACCACGACATTAGGAATTATTATATCGACAGGATTAATGGATATTGAATTAAGCGGCCAGTCGCTGTTGAAAATGACTCCATGGGCATTGAAAATATCGTTCTTACGCTTTTCACAAGGATCAGAATTGTGTGGTGGATACTCATTGATTTGTAGTGATATTATAATCCCAGGAATATTAATACGATTTGCAGATGGAATAGAGCAGAGTGGTTCCTTTCAACCAAATAGAGGACCAAGTTATATAACAATATCAGTACTTGGATATATGGCAGCATTACTTATGACAATTCCTGTGACTTACATTACTCATACGTATCAAGTTGTTTCTGTTTACTACTTCTTTACCGGTCTGTTACCTCTGTTGATTACAGCTGTTTGCAATAAAGGGCACTTCAGAAAAATGTGGAATTGGAACAGAAATATGCTATACCCCACAATGTGATTATTGTTTTTTTTTTTAAGTTTTGTAATTTGAGTTAATAAAGTAATTATTATAAAACGAAATATGACTTTGATATTCATATTCTTAATTGACAATATGTCAGATTATTAGCAGTGTTGTTCAGTATCCTAAACAAAGTTAATTGCCTTATAACTAGCTGTTAAACGTAAGAAAATTCTGTGATTTTCTTGTTATTAAAATACATGTACTTATATTTAAAGCATACTAAATAATTTCAGTTTAAGTGTTATAATTGCATGCTATAAGGGCACTTGATTTTAAACCGTTTCAATTCTGGTATAATAGTTACATGAACTGCTATTATTCATACTCGAAACTCGAGTTGGCGAAATAAACCTACACCAATGGTCACCTTTAAGGCAAAATATTTCCTTTTAATTAAATATTGTTTCAATATTTTAATATGAAAAATGAATTTCGTTTTGTTAAGAAATAACGTTATACTCTCTATACAAAACTTGCCAGAAACCAGAACTATTTTAATAAATATAGGATTTAACAAGTTTATAAAACGCGAGATTTCTGATAACGTCTGCAAGACATACATGATGTTTGTATTGTACAAAATCTTGTTCAGAATATACGGTATACAACAGTATGCTGTATATGTGTATGACTGCGGGGTATAGGAAATTTACAGCCGCTAACTTGACACTAATCTCAGAAAAGAGTAAATCACAACTGTTTATAGCGCCTCAAGAATACTTTATCGAAGAAAACTAAATATTTTTCTAAGAATTAATGTAGATTAATGTAATTGAAGGTTTTTCTAAGAATTAAATAGATGTAGACGATTTTAAGTCAATGATAATTTAACTTTAAAAATGAAATTAAAGGAATTGAATTATTAAAAATCCAGCAACCAGGGGTACAGCCCCCGAAACTCTTTTTTGATGAAGGGAGCTGGTTGAAACTGAAAAAAAAAAAAAACTTATTTTCTGGGTGGTCCATATGTAGAAGAATTTTTCTGCAATTCAAACATCAGGTGTTGCGAGAGAAGAAATTTAGAGACTATTGTTTAAGCTCCCTGTTTCAGATCATTTTTTACTATATTTTGTAAAGATTTCCCAACATTTTTACATACTACTGTATATCCATAACAAGAAATATATTTGCAATTCCAGGGAGACAATCTCTCCCCTGTTCTGATGTCCCTACCAGCAACTTACAGAACTGTCATACACTAATATTAGCTGTATTATTGCTGATCATTGTGGAAATTTATAACAAAAATAAAACTTAAGAAATGTTCCTGGGTTACGACATTTACACTAGATTGAAAACCAAGTTCAAGTATATTGCTGTGATTTTTTTCTGACCCAACAGCGTAAATTCTGCTGATATTCATGAAGAATCTGTTTTTGTGTTGGTTAATTAATATTTATGATTAATTTCTCAGTTATAAAAATGTAACATTACCCATATACTTGACAGAAACATTGATTTTATCAGCTGCACTTTACATCGAAGGGTAGTCTTCAGACTTATAATACACTTGTAAATGACCGTAATTATAATATATATTATTTTACTTCTTTAACACAATATAGTAGCTGTCAGACAACTTTGTATAACTGCGTCATTTTTCATAGGTAAACAATATGCTATAATTTTTCGTTTTAAACTAATTTCTGTGTGGTCCATAGTTTCATTTACTCCAAATTCAGGTTTTATTGCAGTTGGAAGTCTGAGATACAATAAATATTAATTTGAAGAGTGTTGTAAAAATTATTATCTTGGTGAGTGGCGAAAGAGGTTTTTATATCAATAAATATTTGTTTTTATGTCTTAATTATTTGTTGAAGGTGCCGCTAGTGTAATCAAGAAAAAGAACTATATACAGTATACGTCATCTTTGATTTCTGCTTAGCTACTGGATTTCTGGTTGTGGTGTGAGATAGCTTGCATTTATAACTCGCTCTATGAGTTTCCAAAATGATTTTGGTATAACTTGCTCTATGAGTTTCTAAAGTGATTTTCTATATGGTTCTTTTGATACTAAAAATATGAAAGAACAATTGCACATTTCTTCCGTTGAATACAACATTATAATAATGATAATTTTTTATTCTCCTATTACCAGATTCACAGTTCCAATGGGCTTTAGATACAAATAACCCTGCTGTAATATATTCTAAATAGCGTTTACAATATAATACAAGTGTATTGAACCGGATTCTCAAACGAAATCTTTTCTAAGAAATAGTTAAACGTATTCAGTACGCATGCCAGTGGGTACTTTTCAATTATTATATTTTGCAGTTACTGTAGAATTGCATGATTGCTCATATTGTAACAACCTGAGGGCGCGTAAGGCACTACCCCTTTGGTATTGGTTCTGAAATGATTGATTAGATATTGCAGAAAAGGGATTATTTGATTGCCAATTATTTTGTATCATCGAAGTCGACTTTTTGTTCCCGAATTCAAAATGATATAATAGTAAATAATACCATGTCTTTTTTACTTTAATGCACTGTATCAGATGAAGGAAGTATATTACAGCAAAAATGACATGGGAGTCTTCTGAAGATCTGAATGAACACTTAATTTTATTATTACATAAAAAGCATTGGGAAAGAAACCACTACAGTATAAGATCTATAGTGACACATTCATTGTAATTATACACTGTAGTAGTACGATAATTATATTTTACTGCTGTAAACCTTTCCTGTATATAAAAATTGTGATCTTAATACCAATTAGTTTCCACCCAAAATCACTTTGGTAAAAATGTAGGTGTAAGTTTTATTTTCACAGTTTTCATCTTATTTGTTTAATACGAGTTATGACGACGACGATGATGACGAAGTTTTATAGTGAGTGATGCGTAAGAAACAATCAATGAAAAAATCAATTTATAACCAAAAGAATTCAATTCTTTTGAGGTTCTAATAAGCCACTGTACCATAATTTGTATATTTGTTTTTATTAGCATTTTTTTAGTTTTACTGAGTTACGAAATAAAGTACGACCTTTGGCATACCTAATTAGCGCTACATGTGGAGGTCAATTTAAACTAAAACAATATACGAAAAAGAAGAGCAGTAGATAATTTAGTACAACAATCATAAAATTGTTTGAATATTTTTATTTCAATGAAAGGTGTGACATTAGGCAGTTGTTAACAGAATAAAATAATCGAAACAAGTTTTTTTTCAACGATGCTTCAAGCAGTATTACTAACCCTGACATTTAAAGGTAGCCAAATAACATTGATTTTAATGGTAATGAAAACGGGAACTGATGAAAAAGTCCTTTATAATCAATATCAAGGAAATACAATTATTCTTGCTTATTGACATCAATTTATAATATGTACAATTACATATCAATAAAATTCACAAGCTGTCAATTTCGTAATGATTGTAAAACGAGCTAATAATGTTACATTAAGAACACGACAACGAAATGAATAATTGATGTATTATTACACTAATTACGTTTCGAAGTCATGTAATACACTATAACAAGCATTCATGTCTGTTAGTATAAAAGAAACTGTGTATTGACTTGAAGTAATGGACTAATGGTGTTGCCAATCGTAACAGAAAAGGTACAAGACAATGTCTTTTGAAAACTTACCAGCATTTGTACAGATTTTATATGGGTCTCAAAAAACCGCAATGAACTATAAGATATAAAATATCAAATTTTGAACAATTATTTTGACCCTTTTATTAGAATAAAGTATTATTTGTGTTTTTTATTTACTACACAACTATCAATATCTTCATTATTCAGATCAACCTTCCTCTTCATTATTATTCAGACTTGCTTCAAAAACATATAATGACTTGGCATTTGGGATTTAATTGTTCCCCACAAATCTTTACTGAAACACTTCAGGCATTATATTGGACGAATCTTCATAATTTACACTACCAATACAAAGGAAGGTTCCAACTATTGTCCTGTTTGTCCAGCGCTTGTTTGTGATAATTTCGTTTCGTTTACAATTATTTCATTCATCTCAATCA